>PVHP010014265.1:0-39443 GCA_004024765.1 Zapus hudsonius | reverse complement strand
TCATCCACCACGACTCAGGGAACTATGCGGAAGAGGGGGCGGAAAGATTGTGAGAGCCGTGGTGGGGGAGACTATCCAGAGGTAAGGACAGGAGAACCTGGCTGATTACTAGTCTATCCATGGTCCCTTGTCACAAGGACTGATCCAGACGACCCATGGAGGAGGTTATCCAGTGGAGGGGGGAGGGGAGGGCGGTGGGGAATTGGGGATAACAACTCATTGTTTGCCCACTAAATAAATGTTGTAACTCATTATGGACAATAAAAAAAAATAAAAATAAAATGAATTCTAAGTATATCTTTCAAAAAAAATTTATTTATTTAATTTATTTGCCAGAAGAAAGAGAGACAGAAAAAAGAGAATGTGTGAGAGAGATATACACAGAGAGAGAGAGAGAGAATGAGAATGAATAGGCATGCCAGGGCCTCCAGCCATTGCAAATGAACTCGACACATTTGCCACTTTGTGCATCTGGCTCTACGTGGGTACTGGGGAATCAAACCTGGGTCATTATTAGGATTTGAAGGCAAGCTCCTTAATCTCTGAGGCATCTCTCCAGCCCTTAAGTCTTTTTTTTTAAAGAAGAGGAATTAGATTTTATGGAGGAGGCATTATATTTTCATTTTCAAGCAGAGAGATGAGAGAGAGAGAGAGAGAGAGAGAGAGAGAGAGAGAGAGAGAGAGACAGAACACGTGATTGAGCACCAGGGCCACCACCTTGTGGGTCTGGCTTATATGGGTCCTGGGGAATTGAACCTGGGGCCTTAGGCACTGGAGGCAAGTGCCTTAACCGCTGAGCCAACTCTCCAGCCCGGAGGAGGCATTATATTTTTAATTAAGAGCTTTAGTATGTGAACATCTGTAGTTTGCTCATATTCCTGTCCTATTGCCTTCTTTCATCCTCTCTTCCTCTCCTCCCCCTTCCACTGAGGACCCTCCTCTTTGTAGGTCATCCTTTCTCTGTTTTGTTGTTTCATTCCCTTTGTCTTCTTTCATCCTCCATGTCAACATGTTGGGGGGGGGCTCAGAATAGCGCAGGTCTTGGGGGAGTATTGGTAAGCACTGTGGGGTCCTGAGTGCAGGGGTCAATTCACAGCAGGAGGACAGTGCCCCTCATGGCTCTCACAATAAGGCTCCCTCCTCTGCAATGTTCCCTGAGCCTTGGAGGGTGTGAGAGATATCTCGCTTGGTGCTGAGCTCTTGACAGCCTCTTATTTTCAGCTTTGGTGAATTTTGAGTCTCCTCAGTGTCTACCACATCTACATATAGAAGCACTCATGTTCATTCCATCCACTTCCTCTAAAATGGTTTTTGAGCCTTGGTGAGTTTGATAGAGACAACTCATCCATTGCTAAGCTCTGGGCTTTCTCTTCTTCTCATCACCTGGATGGATCTCAGGTTGTCCCAGTATTTGCCACCATCTGTAAAAAGAAGCTTCTCTAACCAAAAGTGAGAACAAAATTAGTCAAAGGGCATAAACATATATATTTAAAAGGCTTTTTATGGGTATAATGTCTCCATTTAGCCAAAGAACAGTGGTTGCTCCCTGTAGGGTCTCAGTACCAGGCATGAATGCCCTCCCACTGAGCAGGCCCACATCCATCAGACGCATTTGATTACCCTCATAACTTAGGTGCCATTATCACACCAGAGTGTACTTCTTCCCTGGCTGGTTGATTTTGTAGCTTGCAGGAGGGTCCACTGTCTATGCAGATTGTTGCTGACTTTGATCTCCCTGCAGCTCTCGCATACCACCTCCCAATGCTGTGATAGCTAGCTAGCAGGGAAATGCTTTCCCCCGTGCGGTTCCAGCTCCAGTTCTCAATGTCCTACAGGTGCAGCCTGTGATATCTTCAGTAAGAGGCCTTACCATGTGGTTCTGGTGAGTCACCAAGTTCTTTGGAAATGGCCTGCACTGTTTTGGCAGCCTCATGGGCCTCCCTGAACAACAGCCCCCTCTGGGTGTGTATGGCGGTTTGGGCTGCATGAACCAACTCCAACACTTGGATTTACCATCAACCTAGGCAGAGTGAAGCAGCATTGTTCTTTTATTCTTGATAAGAACAAGTGACTGCAGATTTTTCAGGATTGGTGTTAATTTTTGCATTTTCTATTATCTGATATTTTTAGATCATGTGAATTAAAAAAAAACGTTGGTTGAATTTCACAATATTGGCAAACAAATGTGGGAGGAAGGGGAGAATCTGGGAGGTTTATCTCAAGCCTGCTTCTTTCTCTTTGGTTGATGCGGATACCACTTCCAGCATTCCCCACACATGCTTAAAGAAATGAGCTCAGGAGACTTGGAGAACATCTCTGGTTGGCTCAAGGCTGCACCCAGGTATCCTTCTTGTGAAAGGGTGATTCCAAAATCTATACACCTTCACTGTATTCCAGCGCTTTTCCTTTCTTATGTTAACTCATAAACCATCTCCAACAGTGACTGACTTACTAAAAGTACCCTTGGAAGATAAGTACCGGCTGAACACCATACAAGTCCATATTGTGGCCTCACATACTGATGTTTCTTCATTCTCATTTCATCTACAATTAATAATGTATAACTTCCCAGGCTATTCATTGGCATGGAAAAATGTTAGATTAAAATTAGCTGCTGAGGAAGCTTTCTCTCCTAGCCTTGTGGATTCAAGAAAGATGTTTCTTTTTGCACCAGTGACATATGGAGGTCTCCTCCTGCATGAAGGAATTGGACTGTGCCAACATGGTACAGAACGCTGAGCATAATGCCAACCACAGGCCTCCACTACTTACTGGCTTCAAAAGGAAGCCCGGTATTCAGAAATGATCCAGCGATCAACTTTGGGAGCCTTTGGGTCTTTTCCGCATGCCGCTTATGACCTGTGGCTGGGTGAGTCCTGCACCTAGCTCACACATGCTCTCCTAAAGCAAATGACAATAATGGTGTCAGCAACACAGACTACATCTCCACCAGAGAAGCAGCTTTTTCTTCATCACCCGGGAATGCTCAGCAGCCAGGCACTTGGCAGATGAACAATTTCCTAGTGACAGAGAACTAGGCAAAATGGAGGCCACTGATGGCCTGGAAAGGGAAGGACAGTAATGTGGTCAGTACTCAGCACTCAGTACTCAGTACAAAATGGAAGCCACATTGATAAACCTGGAAAGAGAGGGATGGTACAGTGATCAGTACTTGGCACTGGAGCAAGGCTTTCAGAAAGCCTCAACTCCAAATTTAGCTTTCCTTTGTTAATTTCCTATAGTTCAATACATATTAGAAGGTAGCCAAGTAAGGTCCATAGTCTTCAAAGTGGAATTCATCAAACTCCAAGAGAAGTGCTATCTTTATATATGCTGATTGCAAGGAACTTCCCCACAAATGGATGCAGACTTGTCGAGATGCAGGGTTAGAATCACTCATGTGCTTCTCAAGATACTGTAGCTGTGAGGTCTGAGGGTTGGCTAGGATCAGGATGGGTTGTTTCTGATGCAGAGTGATGATGTAACTGACCACCCATTTCTCAGCCACCAAGTTCCTTAGCACATACAGGACTGCCGCCTCTGATGGTGTTCCCAAGGCTTCTGATTGTACTCAAAGCAAGTAAGAGAATAGCTTCTTGTGTGATAATTCACTATTCAGGAGGGAAGCTGACCTGTGTCTCAAAGCTTCCCTGAAATCGAGATGAGCTGCCAATCATCGAGAAACCTGAAGCGATTTCAAAAGCGCTACCACCAGAAGAGAGAAGCTATAAACGCATTCAATATAAATAAAGCAATTACCGTAAGCGGCAGAACATTCTGCTTGCAAATCTCTTGCCACTTGAAGAAACATCTGTCTCTGCCATTAGAAATTGCTGTTAAAAGAAAACCAAACCAAACAAAACAAGCTGTGTTTTGTGCTTTCGTTCTGCATTCAGAGCCCTGATCGGTGAGTTCGCTGCCAAAGCTTCAATACCAATTTCATAGGCTTTTCCCTTGATTGGTTTTCTATCCAGCTCAGCCAATCGTGCTGTGGCGACAGAGGAGCCATTAACTGATCCACTGTATTGTGCAAACTGCCTGCCTGGAGCCGCACATGGTGCTAAGTAGGTAGGATGGGGATTTCAAGAGACCACGAGAATCCTTATTTAACAGAAGCTGCTGTGAGACCTGGCAACTCCTAAAAAACATTGCTGGATCCGTATTTTTCTTTCTCTTTTTAAAATATTTTATTTATTTATTTATTTTTCAAGCAGAGGTATACAGAGAGAGAGAGAGAAAAAAAAGAGAGAGATAGAGAGAACACCAGGCCACCACCTTGTGAGTCTGGCTTATGTGGGTCCTGGGGAATTGAACCCCGGGGCCTTAGGCACTGGAGGCAAGTGGCTTAACCACTGAGCAATCTCTCCAGCCCTTTTTTAAAAAATATTTTATGGTTCCATATTTTTCTAAAAGTGGATTCTCAAGCTTCATTGTAATACACATGTCAGTTACTCTGTGACCGGTCAGTGAAATTCAGACCTGGTTGGGTGAGGAAGAAGTCACTGGAAACTAGGGAATGTGCTTTTCAGAAACCTGCTGTGCCTGGGTTGTAGCTGTAGTTGAATGGTCAAAGCACAAAGGCTCTGAGATTTTAATTTTCCTCATTTTAAAAATAGGAATTTAATTTCGATCTTCCATGTTTCAAAGGGAATCAAACTCAAAATGTTTATGAAAACGCTTGCAGGCTGAGGAGAGCTGGAACCCTGTGTACAGGCGCCAGCCTCACACAGGCAGCTCGATCGGAAAAGTCAAAGTTTGCTTCAGTCATGAAGCAAAAAAGAGGCTAAGAGGATGATGGCAATTTCTTAAATGGAGAATTATAACAAGGTAAGTTCTTAAAGATTCCCTCCTTTGAGCTGTGAATTGTTGCTTTGTAAATCTGAGTGACTTACTGAGTTAAAGAACCACTCAGTCAAATATTTCAGCCAGATGTCCTTAGAAGTCTGTGTTCATTCTTTTTGTACACCACACGGAAAATCTCAAGAATTAGTTAGCAAATCTCTTTGGGTGCCATGTACCTCTTAAACGTCCCTTTTCAATAGCTTTACTACCTCTGGTCTCTCACCTTTGATCAGGACTCCACATTGACATTAGAGAGATTTAAAATTCAGACCTGTCACATCATTTTCTAGTGAAGTCTCTCAATGACCTCACGTCATTCATTGACTAAAGTTCAAGGTCACAGCCAACAGACCTCTTGGGATATGGTCTTTTGTCTGACTGTCTGGGTCTACACATAACAATCCCTTAACTATGATCCTGGAACACGTGTAAAGGTTGACATCATCTGGCACGCCATTTCTTTGCCCTACACTCCTCCTGGTTCACCAAGTGAAGCAGTTAATCTCTTCTAATCCATGACCCAGCTTCAGATAAGACTGGGTGACCATCTCTCTATGCAACCTGCCTCAGAGCCCCCTTCTCTACTTACACAGGAAGAACACCATAAATGGTGGAAGTAACAGATCTTCAGAAACAAACTCTGACCTAAATCCTAGCTTATAACTCGCTTCCTATACTAAGTTCCTTTCACTCTCAGAAGCCCAGTTTCCCATGAATCAAACAGGAATGTGAACGCCCAATGACAGATATGACATACCCAATGCTATACTTGACTCCTAGTAGGGTTTCACTGAATGATCAAATACTGTAAGGAATATACTATAATGAAGGAGCATTATAAGGAAATTTCTCTGTGAATATATGTCTTTTGATTAAAAATAAAGGTTATTGGCTTTTTTTTTGTTCACTTATCTGGCTCAAGGACCTAACAGAGACTGTCACATGCAAAATGCAGTAAGGATCTGTTTAAAGGATGAAGAATATCAGGTACACGAATGAAGAAGTCCTTACTATTAGGACATTGAAGAATTTGTGTCACAGCAGGATTTGAAATGATGCCATTGAAAGCGTTCAGAGTTGCATCCACATTTAAGCCATTGTTTGATTCATTTTTTGGCTCTTGAGCGCTTCTGCTCTGAAAAATTAACATATGTAACAGCTGTTCCTTGTTCCTGCCTAAACGCACCAGCGTAAAATGAAACACCTTGTGTGTACTACTGTCCAGGCCTATCTTTCTGTTTTCACCATTTGTTTGAGGATTGAATTTTGACATATACAGCATTGCATTTTAACACAGGCATAGCAGAGTGTGTGAGATCACAGTGTGTAGGTAAGCACTTGAGAGAGGTGCAAATGACAGGTCAAGGAGAGGCCAGATTAAGGAGGACCTTTGATTCATTGTTAAATCTGGACATGACCCTAGAGAGGATTTTTGGTTGGGGGTTAAATAGTGATGATGGAGGACACATAGTAGATAGGGCATGTGTAAAACAATACTGAAGACAGAAAAAGCCAAGGAAGGAACATCTCTCAGGAGGATGGTGTGTGTGTATGGCCTGGGCACAGGGAGACTTTAACACCCTGTCCTCGATTGAATGCGATGCAGTCACTTTCCTGAAACTCATAATACTTATTGAGAAAAGCATCCCTCATTTTCATTTTGTACTTTACTCTGCAAATTATTTAGCTTCTTCTTACAGAGCCCATAGGAGAGAACTTCAGCCCAGGAAGATCAATGAACTGCTCCATGTTACTTTTCTCTGCATCCCCAGGATAACCTGCTACGTGATCTGGGAGTGTGGGTCTTGAGTGGGGGGGAGAGTATCTGGCTTTAAGTGGGTACTAGGGAATCAAATCTAGACCTTCAGGCTTTACAAGCAAGCGCCTTTACAGCTGAACCATCTCACCAGCCCCAAAATTTGAGATCTTATTAAAGTCAGGATTTGTGGGAAAAGAAAAGTATTATTTACATGCTTTTATCATACCCCAGTTAAAACATGAAATTGGGGCTGGAGAGTTGGCTCAGCAGTTAAGGCACTTGCATGCAAATCTCAGCAACTGGGGGTTCGATTCCCCAGTACCCACATAAAGCCAGATGCACCAAGTGGAGCATGTATCTGGAATTTGTTTGTAGTGGTCAGAGGTCCTGGTGTGTCCATTCTCCCACCCTCTCTCCTAATAAATAAATAAATAAATAAATAAATAAATAAATAAATAAATAAATAAATAAATATTTTTTTAAAAAAACATGAAATTGTATTCTTTGCCTAAAATAAAAGAAAAATAACATCAAGGTACTAGGAAATCTGTAACCATTTCATTCTGGCCTGAGGGATTGCCACCGACAGACAACAGAGGGAGCCTGTGGGGGAGATGGCCTCCTGACTCGAGCTCATTCAGGGAGAAAATTCACATGTCCAGGAATTTTCTGAAAGTGATGGGGATGGAGAGAGCTGGGCATCTCCAGGTGCCTGTAGCTTCTCCCCTTGTCTCCATGACCCAATCTGCTAGGCTCCCAAGCCTTGTGGCAGCCTATCATCTAGGAGGAGGTGTCCTGGCAGGGAGGCTTCCTAAGAGCCTGTTTGGGGGAGAGATTGGAGTCAAATTTAAGTTAATGAAAAAAAAATAGAGAGTGGCATTTCTTTCTCTCTCTCTCTCCCCCCTTTCTCTCACACCTTTATCTCTCTGTCTTTCTGTCTCTCTCTGTCTCTGTCTCTCTGTCTATGTAAAATATCTGTTTGGCACTAAGAACATAGAAATATTAAAGGATAACTTTTTTTCAGATAGCATCTTGATATGTAGCCCAGGCCAGCCTGGAACTCTCAATCCTTCCAATTCAGCTTCTGAGTTTTGGAATTATAGGCCCTGGTCCATCCTGCATTCTTAACCAGTACACATGACAGTCTTCAGTCTTAGCATAGGGTGGGAGAGATTGCTCAGTGGTTTCAGAGGTTGCCTCCAGAGCCTAAGGACCGGGGTTCAATTCCCCAGTACCTATACAAGCAAGATACACAAAGTGGTGCCTATATCTGGAGTTCTTTTGCAGTGGCTAGAGGCCCTGGGGCACTCATACTCCCTCTGTATCTCTGCTAACAAATAAATAATATTTTTTATATCTTAGTATAAGTTTAAATGTTAAACATAGTTTATCTTCTGATTTTTGGCCACAACTGCCTTAAATAATTTCACTTGTCATTGAACATTTTCATAAACATCGTTAATAACTTTAAATCATTCCTTTAATGGAATTTTCATAAATTATTTATTTTCACCTTCCCTTATGCCCCCCCTTTTATATAGGACATATCTTTTTATAAAATATACCTTATAACCATCCTTTTACCTTATGCCTAAAACAAACCTAGTCTTGTAAGATTTGTTGTCTTGATTTCAATATAATCTCAGTTATATATTTCTCTGATATGAGAGAAGAAACATTTATGTTAGTATAGATTATTTGATGCATTCTAATTTCAAAAGTATAATTATGATGGAAAGAACATGGTACTCACGATGAGGGATGTAAAACTGTTATTTTTATATTATTTCCTTTCATTTCTGTTCTCTGATAATTCCCAGATGGTACCTTCAAATTGTAGGCTAATTTTCAAGCTCTGTAGTGAAGGATTCATGTTTCTTTGAATTGTGTGATGCTATACACAATAGGTCTTAAATGGAAGTTCCTATCTGAATTTGGAATCCAGGACTGCCCACCACAGCCCGCTGGGAGAAACAGAGACACATCAGAAGCAACAACAGGGAAGACTTGCAGCTGGGTTGCTTTCTCCAGCATGCATCGCTGCCATCGAACAGAATTGGCAAAGAGATGAGGACAATAATTAAGAATTTGCAGTTTGGCTTCCTGAACATTGAAGTATCTCACATAGAAAGAAAAACAAACAAGATTGAGAATGCCTGAAACTAAAACCTTTGAATAGCAACATTGTCAGGTGTTTCCTTCTATTGGGTTTCCAGTGTCCTGGACACACAGATTGTGGATATAAACTTGAAGTGGATATAGTGGACATTGTGATAAGAGAAAGACATAAAAACCAATGTCGTTTGTAATATTATTTTACATGTGCATTTGTATAGCATGTGTGGTGGGGTATTTATGTGTTTCTGAGGTGTGATCTGTGTGTGATGTATTCACATGTCTAAAATGGGGTGCAAATCTTGGCATGTAAGTGTGCAGGTCAGAAGGGAACTTCGGGTGTCCTAAACCTGGACCTGTCATTTTCGCAAGACCCCGTGATTCTCCAGTCTCTGCTTCCTACAGAACTGGGGTTACAGACATGCATAGCCATGCAGAGCTGGGAGCTGGGCTGCTGAATTCAGGGTGGAACAGATCCTCTCACTCCTACCCAATGAACAGTCTCTGAGCCCTGTTACAAATCTTTGCTTTTCTTGTGCATATGTGTGTGTGTGGGGGGGGTGAGATGTGGAATATATGGTCTAGGCACACACACATGCCCTTGCAGTGCCCCAGGTGCTTAGAGCAAAAAAAAATCAGGTACCCCAGTCCATCACTCTTCTGCCCATTCTATTTGAGCTGGAATCTCTTACTGATACTGGCCTCTGATCCCCAGTTAGACTGGATTTACTGTTTCATGTGGCCACGTCCAGCTGCTTGCCTGCATGGGATCTGACACTCCCTCGGGTCCCCATGCTCATGCAGGAAGCCCACTTAACTGCTGATAATTTGAATTTAACAAATTAAATAAACTAGCGGGTATTTTTTTTTCTATCAGATATCATCAATGCAAAAGATTTTAGAAGCTAACAGGAATAACATGAAAATTAGTGTGTTTTTCAAAGCATCCAAAATATTGCTGAAGTTAGAGGCTTACTTATCATAATTATGCACTGCTTTAATGTCAGAAAAAAAAATCCTTTCCCAGACTTGAGTCATTGGGAAGAAGTTTCTCTTTTCAAGGCAGAGTAGCTTAAAATAGACTGGATGATTTCCAAGATTTTCAGAATGAGTTCTGATCTTGTTTAAGACAGTTAAAATATTTTTCAACGACAAGAAAATTTTGAGAAAAGATTCTAAAAGTTAGAAAACTAATCTATCTCAGCAATAAGTAGATCTTACAAATTAACGCTAGAAGTATAGTAGATTCAATTCAATTGTGAAAGAAATGCAATCAGCTTTTTGAAGGGGGTGATTGAGTAATTCTAAAATTTATATGATAGACAAAACTATTAAAGGTAGACAAAAGTACCTCCAAATGATCTGAGTGAGAAGACTCTTGTTTTAAGGAAGAATAAAAAAACCTACAAAGAATTTTTTAAACCAATATGGCAAAATCGTGCTAATAGATGGCTAGAACAAAAGATGCATCATCAATGAACTCTCAAAGCAACCTGAACAGTCAACGAACGCTTAGTCAGGAGAATTTACTGGAGAAAGAAGAATCTTTGTCATAAATGGTCCTGAAACCAGCAGGAGAACGTGGAAAAGCAAGCTTTCGCTCCTATGGCACATGCAAGAATTCACTTAGGAGGGCTAAGCAACCTAAATATAAAAACTAATAGAACTAGAAAGAAAATATATTGGAAGCTTAGTATTTGGATAGATTTATCAGGACCACGTCAAAAGCACTAAGTAAATGAAGTTAAGCTCCTGTTTTCCATATGGAAGGAGCTCTCCTTCCTTCTCTTAATCTGATAAAGTCTCTCTAGATTTAAAAATAAATATAAAATAATTTGAAAACTGTACTCTATCTAAATTTAACTTCTGTTCATCAAAAGGCACTATAGGACATAAAAGTGAAGCCTTAGGCTGGGGAGAAAACATTAGCCATGCATACAATTAACTTGAGGTTTGATTGGATGACCCCTGAACTCATGTGTGCTGATGGCAATCTGGGGGGTGAAATCTTGCTGAGAGGTTGTGGCTGTGGGCTAAGGGGTGTTCTAGTCAGCACCTCCTTGTCAGAGTTTGGCTCTCTCTCTCTCTCTCATTGCTGTTTTCCACTTGCTGTGGAAAGAAGTGAGGCCCAGCCTCTGCTCTGCCATCTTTTCCTTGCCATCATGAGCTGCCTCACGAGAAGGTAAGCCCCGATAAACCCTGGCCTCCATCAACTGTCTTTGGTCAGGTGTGTTGTACCAGCAACACGAAGCTAACTAAAACACTAATCAAAGATCTTTATCCAGATTACACGAAGAAGTCCTACTGATCAATTCTTTAAAAAAGAGCTCAATGTCTAATAGACAAAAGACAAAGAAAGACTAAACAGAGTAGGACCGCTAAGTGGCCAAGTCCACATTGTAATCATCAGGAAATTGAAAATCAAAATCCAGATGAGGTACCTGTCTCTATAAACACTATGTACTGGCTGGTGTTTGACAGAAATGACAGAGACGAGGGCAGCTCTTGGTAAGGATGGTACAAAAATAACTCTCCTATGAACCGGTGGAAGGTGCCATGTGGTTAAACCATTAGGCCAGGTGAGAGAATAAGTTTCTGTGATGTCAATCTACCCAGTTGATTGTGTTTTGCTACAGCAGTCCTAGAGAATGAACAGAAACACGTTGGAGTACTGGGAATTTCCTTATAACATCAAAAGTATTCATCTTCCCTATTCCTCTCCTGAGTATTTACCTAAAAGCAATGAAAGCGCATGTCCAGACAAATGCTTATACAATAACACTAATAGAAGTATTACTTATAGTCAAAATAGAAAACAACTTAAACGTCACAAAGGGACGGAATAAAAATAGTATACTTGCTTATGTAATTGAACAGTATTCAACAATAAAAAGAATAAATTCCTAATACCCTCTTTGGCCTAAACAACAAAAGCATATAATGAGCAAAAGAAGGCAGACCCAGAAAACTAAGTTCTGTAAGAGTCCATTTATATGAAGGTCAAAGCCAGGTCAAAGCACTGTCAGGTAGGGGATACCAAGCCAGTGAGGACAAGAATGGGCCTGAGGAGGCCCAAGAGAACTTTCTGAGACTGAAACTAATTGTGGCCAGTTGCCCCTCTAATCTGAAAATAGCCAATCCAAAATGCACCAACATCAGAACGTTTTTAAAGTGTGGTGTGTGTATGTGCCCTGTGCCTCCCCAAGCCTGTGTGGCCCTAGCAGAGTCCAGTATCCGCTCCATCTTTCTTTATTTCAGCCCATTTGAGATGGAGTCTCTGACTGATACTGGAGCTTGCAGTTTTGCTGTTTTTAAGTCAGGGGATTCCCTAGTCCTTTCTCCCCTTTTTGGAACTGGGGTGACATTTGCGCATAGCCACAGTTCACAAGATGTGTGGAGGATTGAACTCTAGAGGTTTGAACTCTAGTGGTTTCAGGCCCCCTCAGACCCTCATGCTTGGGCAATAAGCACATTTAACCACAGAACCACCTCCAGCCCCAAATCAGAAAATTTATTTATTTATTACACGTGGAGAGATATAGAGAGAAGAGAAACAAAGAGAGAATGGATGCCCCATGGCCTCCAGCCACTGTCAATGAATTCCAGGTGTATGGACCACCTTGTGCATCTGGATTTATGTGGGTGTCAAACCCAGTTCCTTAGGCTTTTCAGGCAAGCACCATAATGGCTGAGCCATCTCTCTGGCCCCCCCAAATCAAAACATTTTAAATGCAGCATGATGAGACAGTGGAAAACTGTACATGGCGAAACTTATTTTCATGCACAAAATTATTTAAAACTTTCTATGAAATTACCTTCCTTTCGGGGGTATAATTGAATATGAAACATCGATTCATCTTGTATTTAAACTTGAGTCCTGTCTCCAACATATCTCATTATATGTACGAAAATGTTCCACAATTTGAGAAAATGAAAATTCAGAATCTTTGTGGTCCCCAACATTTTGGACTGGGACAATTCCCCTTGTATCTTCGTTGTGACAGGCTTTATGTTGGTGTGTAGATGCCAGAAGTCATTGCACTATTGCTTACAAGCATTCATTTTAATAAATATGAATTATCCCAATAAAACTGCTACACATAAATACAAATCTCTGGGTTTTCTATCATAATATATGTCTGAATTTTTAAAAAGGAAAGAATATTTGAGCTTTTTTTTTTTACTTCTGAAAGCAGCATTAATTAGTTTCTAAACTCACTTTCCATTCTTAGCTATATTAGGTGATTTTCATGTAATTTATTTTTGTTCTTCAAGTTTTCCAAACTTCCCTTAATGTAAGCATCCATATGCCTGATACCTGGTCCAACCATTTCTATATTGCAAAGCCTTGGGTCTCCATTTCCTTCGCTGTGAGAATCATAACTCCTCAGGATACAATTTACTTTGTAGGCGATTTTATTTAGGAAGGAACAGGCCACTTGCATGAACCAATCAAGTGTAAAAGAAAAATATCTGTATCTCAAACTAGGAAAAGTCTTCTAAACAGCATTCTAAGTGTTGTTGGGTATTTTCTCAGTTGGGAGAAATACACAGAATTAGGTCTGCTTAGAACAAAGAAAATACCAGCTTCAGGTAGGCAACACCCCAGTTCTGGTCTGACAGCTTCTTGGCACGTGAGGCTTGCCTGGATGGGAAGGGAGTCCTGAGAGAGGCTCAGCCCAGCCTGGCCAGGGAGAGGCAGCCCGGCCCTGCGCCTGCAGGGTTTATGGTGCAGCGCCAGCGCCACCATGTGGCCACCGGCGGAAGCTCGGGGAGGAAAAGAAAGCAAGAAGAAACCCTAATCGCCCAAAGGCCTGAAAAGCCTTGAGGAGATGTGTTTAGTTCCTTTTCATCTAAAAGTGGCAGAGATTCTTGACGTCGTAATTAGTAAGCCATATGGCACGTTCGCTGTCGTGGTACCTGGCTTTGCTTTTGCATTCATCAAATATTTATTGAACACCATGTGCCACACTGTACTTCGCAGGTGAAAAGCAGACATCGTGGGCTGATGGGACAGACAAATGTGAACAGATGAATAGAACTAGCTGATACATGCAGCCAGGAATGGAGCGTTGGGGAGCATTTAATAAGTGCTGTAATCCTCAGATCGATTAATACTGAGTCGGTGATGATACCTACAGTCTGTTGTGTGCTGTTGCTGGTGCCCAGGGCTAGATATGGACCAGAAAGTCTTTCTTCTTTTGTTAAGCCTAACCTCTATGTGGGGGGGAAGTGAACCATCAAGGAAAAAAACAAGTTTTATAAGTTATTTTCCTGTTTGTTTTTATTTTCTGTGTTCCACATATCTTGTCTGCCCCACCATTAGAATGCAAATATTTGTTTTGTTTTATGTAGTTTGAAATGTAAAGCAAACATGATCTCTTGAAGGATTTTGGCAAACTTCTCATAGGGCAGAGAGGCCTTGTGTTCCATTTCCTCATGAAACATGAGGGAATTCCAAGGTGGCCCTATCATTGTTTTACACAACAGGTTTACTGCCCCCCCCTCCTTCCCTAAGTGTCACCTGGCCACATCTGGGTGGGGCCTATGATCAACACAATTACTGAGAGCTTTAGAATCTAGAAGCAGACCCAGGAAGGGGGAGACTGTTCATGCCCATCTTCCAGACCTGGAAGGACCCACTCCTCCCAGTGCTCAGGGAGTCTGCACCCTGGCCCTGAGCCCAGCATCAAGGAGGGGTGTGGTGTGTGTGTGTGTGTGTGTGTGTGTGTGTGTGTGTGTGTGTGTGTGTGTGTAGAAAACTCACTGACCTCAAACACGGGGAAAGGTGCATAATTCCATCACCTGGTTAATGGCTGGAATGAGGTATGATCTGAATGAATGGAGCTTATTTTTAACCATGAACATTTTGCCATTATGACCTTGGGGACCTAACACACTTTAACCCTCCTTGCCTCTGGGCTCGTGTGGGAGTCGTGGCTGCTGGCTCGGGTGGTGCCTGAGCGAAGATCATCTCCCAGTTCTGCAATTCAGCATTTACTCTGTGATGGTCACTCTTGAGTATAGCACGACGGGATGGAGAATCGCCTTGGATTTTGGTGACTATGAGGACTTATCTGGAGATTATCTAAGGGGGAGACCCAGACCCAATGTGAGCAGCGTCATCCCTTCCACCTGCTGGGCCCAGACAGAAGGAAGGGAGGAGGGAGAAGGCTGCTACGACATGAACTGCTCTGTGTGCCATGACCGAAGCCCCTAAGCCATTAGCCAAAGTCACCCTCCCTCTCTTTGCTGGGCATTTGTCATAGTGATAAGGCAAGTCACGACTGTGTACTGCTTCAGCCCTGCTAGTGACCTCTCCTGTCAAGAAGAGGGGTTCCACTCAGCTGCCCATGGCTCTGGCTCGCTGCTTGCGACCACATCCACTTCCTCTTCATCTGCTCCTGAAGAACCCTGTCTGTCACTCCAGACTCACATTAGCAGAGTTACAAAATCCTGGGGCCGAATAGCAGTTATCTTTTCTAGAATGTAATTGTGGCCTTCTTTTAGCACCAACCACCACGTGGGAATTTAAGGACAAATGTCTTTCTACTCACACCATCATTTGGAAGCAAGAGCTGTAAGCACTGAGCCATTGTTCCAGCCTTGCAGCATCATTTGGGAGGAAAGAAGCAGAATCTTTGTTTAAAATGAACGCAACTTGAAATCAGTAGTTAAAAGTCCTTTCTCTATATGACCCTGTTTCTAAAAACAAAAAAAAGAGAATCTCCATACATTTTCTAACAAAACAGAAATGTTAAAGAAGTCTGTGTATCTCAGACTCAAACTTATAAAACATAGATCTAATCAATATGCGTTTCTACATAAAATACAATTGTTAATATGTGTCAAACCTCTAAGCAGATATTATGGGTCATTATTAAGACAAGTCAAACAAAATGAATTGAATCCTCATAGAAAATAACATCTTTCAGACTAAAAAGTCATGAAAATGTGTGTGGTGCTAAGTTATTTTTGAAAATGTTTGTGTCTAAGACATAAGAAAAACGTTTTCCCTTTGCAGAGAGAAGGTGCTGGGTTCTTATCTAGGCATACTAGTGGGAAGGTGATGCCCCTGACTACCCAGGACTTCGGTGAGGTTACCCTCCCTTTCCAAGGAACTCCCGCAAAACACAGGGGGACAGCTCGCACCTGCGGCATTCCACTGCAGTAAGAGTTTTGGAAGCTTTCTTATAACAATAGCTGGTTCCCATTCTCATGCATTAGTCCTTGGTTTTTCCCTAAGACTCATGGGTCTCTCAGCTTGGTCAGGGTGAATTATAGACTTGATGTGGGTTTGTATTCGGTTTGCTAGTCTCTCCCTGTCTGTGCAGATTTCTTTCTCTAAATGTCCCCTAGGGCTGGCCTTGTCTTTAGGTCTTGCCCTAGTGTGTCTCAGCTCATCACAAGAATCCAGAATGAGAGCAGTTAGGAGGAAACACTCCAGAGTCAAGTGACATTTCTGTACATCACTCTGAACTTCTAAGACTACCTGAGGTTAACAGATTTGAATCTGGAATTGTCTTCAGAATTTATGTATTACTTTAATGACCTCATCAACTCTTACAAAGAAAATATGAGCATTTTTTGGATACAGAGCAAGGATCTAGTATACTGCATTTTTACTGTACATTTTTCTGAGCTTATATATGAAAATTCAAATAAAAACTGCATGGCAATTGACATTATTTACTCATCCTCAAGGAGAATACAAAGTGCTTGTATAATTAAATAGTGAGGACTTGGAGTGTTTTTTTCAAAATCACTGTTGTAACTAGTTTCTTTTTTTTTTTTTATTATCCACAATGAGTTACATTGTTTAGTGGACAAACAATGAGTTGTTATCCCCAATTCCTCATTGCCCCTTCCCCATCCCCATTCAGCTGGATAGTTTCTTCAAAGTCCCTTATCTATGTTGTTTAATAGCAATGATAATAAGAGTAAAAACAGGAACATACGTGTGCCACTTAAAACTGATGGAAGCACCTTCAGTAGACTAACTTGTCTACTAGCACACCCAAGGATGAGGAACCTGGCACGGTGTGGACGCAGCCTCGGGAGAATGAGCTCTTCCACAGAGCTCTATGGAGAATGAGGCAGGCTAGGTATGCGGACACTGAGCCTCTGTGCTACACCAGTCCTCTGACACCCATCCTTTGCCTCCATCTGCCTCATCTTGTGATTGCTTCCTGAGGAAAGCTCCAGGTACCCACACTCAACACAAAGCGCACCGAGAATCCGTCTTCGCCTAACTTTAATTCTTTGACATACCTTCCCAGCTCTGATAAGACCCTTCTTTCTCCATCAGCTCTGCCTGGCCAGGTCCATCTGTCTATCTGTGAGATAGCTTCTGCCCCTCTTCTCTGCCTCCTTCCTGCTGCTCCATTTTCCTTCTCCAAGTAATCCCAGGGAAAATTTATGGGCCATACCTCACATCTTTCTGATACTAAGGCAGCGTTAGTAGCTTGCTTATAAACTGGATAATAAGCTCCTGAGGTGTCTCCTGAACGTTGTTGATTTCACCTCAGCCCCCTTGGAATTCAGGCTCAGCCCTTGCCTCTTCTCTGTGGCTTGTCAACATGAAATGCTCATTCACCACCCTAATATCTACCCACTGCTTTCAACTCAATTCTCTTGTTGGGTAAATTCTTCTTTCATAGACTTTTATATCTCCTCTTTTTTATTCATTTCCTCTGCTGTTTCATTGCTCAGGAATTTAAAAATGGATCTAATTTAAATGTTATTTTATCTGCATGTGTATATGTATGCATGTACGGGCGTGCCAGAGTCTCTTGCCACTGCTATCAAATGGTGCCTGGCTTTATGTACATAGTTGGGAAGGAAGGTTTGTTTGTCTTACAGATTTGGAAGTTTCAGCCCATAATCCATTTGTGGCCTGTGGGGAGGCAGTCCACCATGACAGAAGATGTGGCAGATCAAAACTGTTCACCTTATGGCCAGAGGGTAGAAAAGAGAATGGCGAAGGGGCTGGATCTCATGGCTCCCTTCAAGAACACATGCCCAGTGACCTAAAGCCTCCCATGAGGCCTCACTCCTTCAAGTACCTTTGTCCAATAGCACCTCTCTGGGAAACTTTGAGGATCCAGGCTCTAGCTCCTCAATGCTGCTTTATCTCTTCAGAGCACATGTCACAATGTGAACTGATTCTCAATGTTGTCCATTACCTGTGTGTTGTTGGAATGTAAAATCCAAGGGACATGTAGCTTTTACTCTCTACCTAGGATGGTTCCAGATGCACTTATTCCTATTTTTGGAGAAGTTTATGTTCCCACAAAAAGCCTTGCTTGTCCTTGCCTTCTGGATAACTCCACTTGAACCTCAAAAGTTTTCTCATCTCTAGCTTACCCTGACTGTCTGACTCACCTCAAAGTAACAGCTCTTATTCCACTGACCTTCTAGAATATCAGTAACTGAAAAACAGCTCATTTGTGGATAATCATATCTTAAAGCAGAAGCGCTAAGACCCAACTACAAAGTGTTTGTCCTGTGGCCAGGATTGTTATCACGCTTTGGATTTTTTGGAGGAGAGGGCTTCAAGTGGTGAGTCTCTTCTGCTAATTCTTCAGGTGTTCTCCCCCAAGCTGGCTAAGGAGGCGGGGTACTTACAAGAGTCTCTGGGTGGCCTCCATGCAGGTGGGTCGAAATCATGCTGAAAAGAAGAAGAGCAGGTCTCCACAGAGGGCGAGTCTCAGAGACTTGTTTCTGTCTGTCTTCTGCAGATGAGACATTTGCTCAGCGTGGAAGTCCCTCTCACCTGCAGTCAGAAAGGGAAAGAAGGGAACCCAAGGAAAATTAGCCTCTTAGCACTCATAACAATTTCCAAAATTCATGTGCCAGGGAACACATTCTTTTATGAAATGCTTGTTTTATATGATTTCCAAGTTGCCTCTCTGCATGTCATTTCATGTTCTATATGACAAAAGAACAGATATACCTGGTCAAGTGTGTACCTGATGGTCAAGAGAGTTAAAAAGTTAAATAAGATACACATTATATATTCTGCTTCATGGAGAGGCTCTGCATATCATCTTCAAATTCTTTCTTTAAGAGAAGCAGCTGCCATTGGAAGGAGATGAGAAGTCCTCAGGAAGCTGTTAGGGTAACAGGGAGCCTGTGAACAAGTGGACTTCCATTGAAAACTCTTGTCTTGCATCTGCATCATTTTAAAATGAACAGAGGTACCTCTCTGGCACCAGGGCCTTCCGCTGCCATGATACTTCCTGTCCCAAAAGAAACACATTTTATTCAAGTGACAAGAACATTAATTCACTTCAAAAAATCAGTACCCACATTGAGCCAGATGCACAAAGTGGCACATGTGTCTGGAGTTCTTTTGCAGTGGTTGAGGCTCTGGTGTGACCATGCGTACTCTCTCTATGTGCCTCTTTCTGTCTGTCTCTCCTTCTCCCTTTCTCTCAAAAATGTAACAACATCTTTCTTAAAAAGAAATACCACTTCTTACATCTGTTTCAGAATGATTTGTTCTTCACAGAGACATGTTAAAGCATTTGCTATACAAGCAAAGGCTGTGGGTTCAGACCATTAGGAGATAGCACCGTGTGTGTGTGTGTGTGTGTGTGTGTGTGTGTGTGTGTGTGTGTGTGTGTTTAGTGGGAATCCTGAAAGGCTGAATGATTCACAGCTTCTGTGGGCTGTAACACACTGTGTGATTTCTCCCCTCAGGGGGATTTGATTGCATTTGGAACATTTATGTTATGTAGTAGCATGCCACATATGAAACATTCCTAACCATCAAAGCCCATCTGTCTTCTGCGGGTCAAGTCACATTGCTGGGAGGAGCGTGATGTGGAGCAGAGGTCCCTCCAGGAATGCAGGCAGGGTGCTCACTTCAGTCTGTCAGAACATCCCTCCTGCCTGTGCCTCCCTAGCTGGGGCCATGAGATAAGAGCTGCCCATTCCTCTTCCTTGGTCAGGAGGCCCCCACAGCAGTGAGCCCTACTGAGCTCCAGTGCTCTGTGTGGGATTGTTGAACACGTTTGAAGAATTGCTGCATTCTGTATGTCTATTTGAGAAATTCACAAGATGCATTGGCATATTAAGACTTTGAAAGTTCTTGGGGTCCTGCAACATTGGGGTCTTCCCTGCTCCCTTACTTGAATGACCTTGTCTCATGTCTCTGTCACCAAGTTCCAACCTCATGGCTTGATCAGATTCTTTAGACACAGCGGCCCTCTCTCCCTCAGTAGCTCACCTGAGCAGCCTTCCTCTCTAACCAAGAGCTCCTCCTCTCACCTCCTCAAGTCTTCTCTGTATCATCTTCTCACTGAATCTTGCTGGATTACCTGATGTCAACTTGAAGGTCACCCCTTTCACATCCTGTTGAGCAAATTTTCAGCTCTATTTTTCCCAGTCACACTCACCAGCTTTATGGTGGAAAGACCACATTCACACAGGGCTTCCAATCCTCCGAGCGAGCAAGGTACACAGGCATCCATTTAACTCCGAATGTGCAGTGCTTACCTGCTGTGACCTGCAGCACTAGATATGTGCTAGGCTTGGGGCCACGTCTAGGGTGCTCTGATCACTACGGGGGGGGAAAACAGAAGGTCTGGGCTCACCTTGGCAAAATAGTGTGGTGCTTTAATGGTTTAAGCAGCTCACATGGCCAATACAGTGCCAGCCTGGGAGGCACTTATTCTGCAAATTGTGGGTCCAGAAAGAGCTGAAGGATTTTGGCCATGTTTACAAATTACCATCTGGTTCTAACTTCTACTTCTCTGTTTTTATCTTTTGTGAACCTGTATTGAAATCTAAGCTTCAGGACCCCACGTGGGGTTTTTGTTTGTTTGTTTTTGTTTTGTTTTTCATTTTGTTTACTATAGCTCCACTTCATGGAATAACAGCAGATAGTAAATACCCGATAAATATTTGTTGAATGAGTAAGTGAATAATTAAAGTAACCCTATTTAACTTTGCTTAAGACTTTCCAAATAGGTTTTGGTAACTGACTCCCTTTTTAAAAGTAAACTGGAGCCCCATTTGAAGCCAGAGAATATTTGGGTAGGTCTTACCTTTTTCCTGTGACTATAAACCCAGGAATGAGTGGAAATGTGTGATCTTTAATAATGACAAAATGTGCTCTCCATTCACCCATTCAGTGTTTAGTAAATGACTTCTGCATTCGGCCCTAGGTGCTAAGGAAAAGAACAGGCATCCAGCCTGCTTCAGGACACCTCCATCCTGGGAGAAAGTAAGCCTATAACATTTACACTTTGTTATAATGCTAACAACCATGTTCCAGGAGCACAAAGGAAAAATAAAAATTGCAAATATGATAGTACTTAGCAGATTGAGCAACTGTGACTGACCCGCTTAAGATGATAAAGCCACTCTTCTCTTGCTACTTCTGTCCTCAATCTGTTATCTCTCTGCTCTTCCACACATGACCTATATCTTCTGTTTATTCAAAACCAGACCTGTGGTGCTTTGATTCAGGTGTCCCCCATAAACTCATGTGTTCTGAATGCTAGGTCCCCAGCTGATGGCTCTTTGAGAATTGAAGTCTCCTGGAGGAGGTGTGTTATTGATGGCAGGCTTATGGGTGTTATAGCCAGCTTCCTCTTGCCAGTGTTTGGCACACCCCTTTGATGCTGTGGTCCACCAAATGTTGGCCAGGAGGTGATGTCCAGCCTCTGCTTATGCCACATTTCCATTGGACATTATGGAGCCTTCCCTCAAGTCTATAAGTCAAAATAGACAACTTTCTTCCCATCAGATGCTTTTGGCCAATTGCTCTCTTCCAGCCACGAGAAGCTACCTGCATCAGGATCCATCCCTCAGGTCTGACCAGCAATGGGACATCCTCTGACCAGGTTTCTGATGGAACTTTGAACCCAGCAATTACTGCCTGCATCTCGTTAGCATGGACTTCTTAGGAACATCCATCTGGGTCTTCATACTTCAAGTTCCTAAGGGGTTCCTTTTCAGCCATGGATGGTTAGTCTTCCCAAAGTGCAACCATCTTGAGGATGAAGACACTGTTTCTTTTCTAAGAAGAATGCTAGCTGCATCCGGTACTCAGAAGACTAATTACAAGCATGCAGTGAAGTAGAAATATTAACCTCTATTTGTCACATAATTACTATCTGATCTGCCAGTGCACATGTCGAGCTATTGGCCAGAGGTACAGAAATATTTCTACTTAGAACTTGTGTTTATGTAGAAACCTTAACTGCGTTGGAAACCAGTGACTACTTTGTTTAAAACTGCAACTTCAACCAAAAATTCAAATGCATTAAACTAAAACTGACAAAGTTTAAGAGTGTTTGGAATGAATAAGAGAGCAGAAAATTATGCCAAACTGTAAGTGCACATGAACTAGAGATATTTTTTTTTCTCAGTTGACAAAGATGTTAAAAAGAAATAAAGAAAAAAGCAGAGCTATATTACCTGCTGCTGCCTGGC
Organism: Zapus hudsonius; assembly: GCA_004024765.1. Taxonomy (NCBI): domain Eukaryota; kingdom Metazoa; phylum Chordata; class Mammalia; order Rodentia; family Dipodidae; genus Zapus; species Zapus hudsonius. The sequence goes on along the minus strand of PVHP010014265.1, from coordinate 17,281 downwards.
TCCAGGGCTGAACTGTAGAGCATTTATTATCTTTAATTACTTTTGTAAGTTTTACACACCTGCATCTCCTATCCACCAGCCCCAGAAACCTGCCCATAGGGGTAAATTCTGCTTAATATAGCTCTTGGTATGTGGGAGCCTCCATGCCCCTCATAAACCACAAAACTAATGAGTCAATTCCTTTAGCTGAAGAAGCTGAATCTTGTATATGTCTTAGAAAAAAAGCAAAAAGAGGCTCATCACATAGTCCAAGTGTTTACTGATTGAAAAACAATGCTGCACGTCATATAGACATTGATAAGACAATGGCCATTGTTAGTTTATTCACAGTAATTAAATCCTAGTGGCCCACTTAGGCCCTGTTAAGTAAGAACTGCCTCATTCAATAATTTGATATATTTACCAAGAATTAAGCTGCAGGCGACGTAAAACACCACGAGAAACTTCTTTCATATTCTTTACCCCTTGTGGCTCTCACATTAGGGAGGAAGTGCTCTAGACTGGGGATGGATGAATTGCTATCTGGAGTTACTTCCCATTACAAATAAATACATTTCACTGACTATTTCATTCTCATGACTCGAGGCAGTTGTATTGTGTGACATTTCCTGGTGAGACCACTCACCTCACTCAAATAGATCAAAGAAATGACTTCACTCAAGTCTAGATGCGTGAGCCAGTGAGTTTTGTGCATCTTTGCAGGAGCATAGGTGAGGGGTTACTTGTAGGAATGTGAGCATTTACTCACAGGAACAGGGTGCCTCAAAGGCATCTGTATCACTGAAAAGGCCAGCCAGCATTGGTGACACAAAAGTTGCATTCCTGGAGCTCCCTGCTCAACTGGCAGGCAGGTCCATTGCAGATTCTCTTCCCCAGCAATCATCTGCTGCTTTTAGAACTTCTGGAAGGGGACTCATGAGTCTTGGAACTTCACGAATCCTGTGTTGGCTTCCTGAATATTATGAGTCTTCCTCTTGCCTCTGGCAGGGAATATTTCAATTCAAAGAAAATAGTTATGAGATGTCTTAAAGCCTTTTCCTCCTGGAAGAAGTTGCCTTTGGAGAGCTCATATCTATGTAACTCAGGAAACCTCTAATGGAGCTGGAGGAATCTCACACAAGCACCTTATAATTTATCTATGCTGAAATGATGTCTTTATCTCAAGAACTTTATCAGTTATAAGTGAGAAAACATACACTCATATTCTTAAAATATCTTTAAATAAAAAAAGGTGTATTTTGTTTGGGCCACATTTTTTAAACTTGGACCTGCTTATTTTTCCCAGGATTCTCTTCCTTGGTCTGGAATAAAAATAATATAGGAAAAACGTTGAATTATTTGATATTTAAATTGATCCATGTTATCCAATCATAAAAAGGTAAATAATAGGAAAACATTTAAACATCTTTATTGTTAATGATTAGATACATTGTCTGAACAAATCTTGTGATGGCATCTCCATTTCCCTTCTTTCTGTCCCCTTCCCACTGAGGACCCTTCTCAGTGGGCATATTGGATCTGTCCATGGTGTAGGGGGTTATGAATAGTAAAAGAGGTATCCAGTATTCCCCCTCCACCTTTGTGTACTGTTGCTGAGGGAGGCAACATCTCTGGATATTCTTCCCCACCATGACTCTTACAATCTTTTCACCCCCTCTTCCACTCATTTCTCTGAGTCATGGTGGGTGAGTTTAAGTCTGCTATATTGTTATATATATCTTCAGTGTCTCTGGACTTCTGCAAAAGGCATCATGAATTCAAAATTTAAAATGTAGGAGCTGAACATTGCTCAGTGGTCAAGGTGCTTGCCTGCAAAGAACACCTAATGACCTGTGTTCAATTCCCCAGTACCCACATGAAGCCACATGCAAAAAGTGGCACATTCAGCTGGAGTTTATACAGCCAGGTGCGTTCCTGTAACCACAGTCCTGCAAAGTAGATCAGAGAACAGGGAATCCCTAGGCCTCATGGAACTGCAAGATCTGATCTCAGTATGAGACTCTGGCTCAAAATGAGAACAGGTAGAAGAGGAATGGAGCAAAACACCTGATTTTCTGCTCCAGAGAAGCAGGCAAGTGCAGGGGGTGCCACAAGGGAGCATTCATGTGCATGAACCACACACACCACCCTCTGAAGTGAAATATTCTCTCCTGAAGAGAGGAATGGATTCTGATTCAGGAGTCAAGTCTGGGAGACCTGAAACTTAAATGTACACAACCACTCCCCAAGGTTTTGTTAATTAAATCTATAAAGTTATTTGACAAAAATCACATATACTTAATATATATATTTAATATGTGGTTTTATATGTTTATACATTGTGATGATTCTCATGGTTAAAATGATTAACATATATACTACCTCATATTAATACCATTTTTGTGCATGTATGGTAAGAACAATTAAATCTATTCTCAGAAAATTTCTAATACCTAATATTATAGTTCTAGTTACCATGTTGTACATTAGATATCTAGAATGTCTTAACTGAAAGTTTCAACCTAACGTTTCATTGTTTTACTACTTCCCAGCCTCTGGTAACCACTCTATAATGAATTTTTATATCATACAAATAATGGGGTCATGAAGAATTTTTCTTTCTGTTTCAGGCTCATTTTATTTGGTATAAAAGTCCTCAGAGTCATTTGTGTTGTTGCAAAGAGCACAATTTATTTAAGCTGAATAATATTTTTGTACATACTTCATTTTAAAATCTAGCCTTCTGTTAATAGAGTTGGACACTTAGGTTATTTCCATAATGTGACTACCGTGAAAAGTGGTGCATGTGAGTGCAGGTGTTTCTTCATCCTAATTTCATTTTATTTGAATATATATTCCAAAGTGGAACTGCTGGATGATATTTATATCATAATACTATAGATAATAGATGCCATCCAGCCCTGGCATGATGGGAAGGTAACTCCAGTCCCAACCCAAACGGTGTCAGGATGGAAATTAGGAGCAGAGGTCTGTTGTTTTTACTTTATGTTCTTCTTCCCTCTGGGAACTTGAGGTCTTTTTCTCACCACAGGCTCTCTTACATTTAAACTTAACCAACAAAGTTCATCCTAACTTGATGCCTCTTTTCCATAAGAGCCAAGAACAGACTTATCCTTAGCACATCAAATTCCTGGTCCAGAGTGCTCCATTGTCCATCCACTTTTCCAGGTCCCCTCTCTGTCATGAAGAGATTTCCGTTCCTTTCACTACCAATCAGCTTCCTTTACTTGCCCTTGAACCTTCCTGGCTAGCTCGCCATTCATTGCAAGATCCAGAGACAAAGGACTCAACTTGCATTTACAGTTTCTAGTAGAAGCTACTGTAGTAGTAATGACGCTCTGTTTATCTTGATAGGAATGTTCGCATGTTGTGGAGGATTCCCACATCATTTATCCGACTTTGACCTTTAGCAGATTTATTTCAGCTTCTCAGTAATCCTACGGGACAAAAACTTGCAAGGAAGGTCATTGAGCTACTTTGGACTGTGAGAGAAACTCTGGATGCTTGAGGAACAGCGGCTTTCCATGGGTCAAGCGGCTCTGATGATGCCATATGTACTATTGGAACTGTTCTGAGTCCGCCCATGTCTGATGAGGCTGTAGCGGCCCTTCCCAAAGTAAGTGTGATATAGATAGGCAGGGCCTGCAGGCCCTGCCTTCCCAACAGCTTTGTAAAAAGAAACCAATTTCAGAACTTGAATTTTTGAAAGAAAGGAAAAGAAACTTGCTGCCTGATCTCCTAAAGTATATTTGCAACACATAACAAATCTTTACACCAGGATATGTATGTCCATGATTTGCATAAACTAAGCATCATGTCCATTATATTTGGTCAGTTTAGAGGTAAGCAAATGGCAAAATTGAAATAACATAAAACTTGAGGCTAGGCATCGTATGGGTGAGATGGTACCTAGACTTGTACTGAATGTCTGAGTAGCTCTCAGCATGAAAAGCTACCCAGCTTCCCTCAAATTAACTTCTCCGCTTTCAGAAAGAAAAACCTCCTGGGAAAATTTGAGATGAATTAAACAAAGCTGATTGAAACATATTTAGAAAGATGTTTATAAGACTCTTGGGAAATCCATATTAAAAATAAGTTTAAACTGTAAAAGAGCAGATTAAAAACACATACAAAATGTTATGAAGCAGTTCTACTTAGCAATTGGTTCCATGTCTGTAGGAGTAAGACCTTTCATGTGCTTGTCCAGAGCCCCTAAGAAAATGGGAGTAGGGAAGAGCAGGTGTGAACCAGAGATGTTTTCATAAAGATTCAGAAGGAAAAGTCTTGTGAAGAGGCAAATAATGCCAGGTAATTTCTGCTTTGATAAGAAAATAATTTTCCAAAATTGCTTCACTGATATATCTGTTCTTTTTAAAGTACATGATTTTAAATCCTCTTAAAATGACAGTCTACAAGGAACGTTGAAGTGTCTTGGAATATCTAACTGCTCCCAGCTGCTTTCTTAATTTTAAAATATTTTCTTAAAGGGGATTTCCAGTCTGTTGGCAGGAAACAGAGAACTTCTCTGCCTTTTTAAATTTTTTTTTCTATTTTTGGATTTCATAATGCTTCAATTTGTTTAATAATGGATTTGATGTGCTTTGCTTTGGCGAAACCGTACAATGCATCATTAAGAAATTTGTGTTATTTCTTAATTATTAAATGTACATTTTTACATTCATTTCAAGTTGACACAGTTAGTAGTGAAAATGCAGTGAGCTGTAATATTCTCAAAAATGTTCATAACGTGATGGTGGCAGTGACTTCTTGGGGATGCTGCCAAAAGTGGGGTGGCGTTGAGGGCGAGCAAAGGACTCAGTCCACAGAGAAGGGGTGCCTGGGAAAGGAGGGGCCAGAGGTGTTTCAGCTGGGGACAGAAGCAGAAAGGCAGTGTCCTCAGGATGCCTTTGCCACTTAACAGTGACGTACTGGAGGCTTTCGTACTGGGCTTCAAGATCCTAGAAAATGTGCTTTCATCCAGAGAAGCTGTAAAACTTCCTTATGTTAAAAGAAAAGGTTTTGTTGAAGATTTAACATGAAAAGATTATCTCTTTGAACCCCAGTTCCATCACAGGTCCTCATGAAAGAAGGAGAGACAAATGTGAACACAAGGAGGTAGTGTGTCTAGGAAAGTGGAGATTAGGTGATGGAGCCCTGAGCAGGTGCCAGAAAGGCCACAGCTCAGAGTCTCTCCCACAGGCTCCGGAGAGGGTGTGACATGACCTTGGTGCTTCAGCCCTTGAAGAGAATGCATTTCAGGTGCTTTAATCCTCCTGAGTCTGGCGATTTGTTATACCAGCTATGAGCCACTAACAAGCGATTTTAGCATGAAATCAAAGATATTTCCTACTCCATAGGAGTTAAAAAGCATTTAGGTTAGAAAAATCATCACACAATTAATTTCATAAGTAAATTCTTTATTGAGTACCAGAACTTAATGGAAGAAAAATGGTTCACAGTATTATTGTGAGTTCAATGATGGGAAAATGGTGTGTAAATTGGGCCATGAAGTCATTACTTTGAACTAAAAAAAAAGTCTTTAAATTTTAAGTAGCACAGCATGATTTGTATGTTACCTAGTATTCTTTAATTGGAATAATGTACAAAATCAGGGCTAAAATAAAGAAAATAACCCTTACAAAATGTTGGTTGTGAGTAATGCCCTCTGTATCCAATGATAAAGTTTTGAATGTCTGCTAAACCCCTTTGTTTACAAAAGTGAAAAACAAAAATTACCAAAGTTTATGGAATAGAACCAAAGTCAGTCTTTTAAAAAATTTAGCTTTTTCCCCTCCCAATCGTGTGAAAAGGCACATGTGATATTATTAAACCCCAAAAATGAGTTACTCATTTAAATAAATGTATTTAATGTTTTTCTTGTTGCTTTAAGCTGCTTCTTACAGGAAGGGAAGTGAGATCCAATGCCAGTGCCCACATCAGTGGAGACAAGCAGAAGTTAGATGAAGTCTGTACTGGAATGTGTCTTGTTGCACAGGTGGGACTGTACATTCTCTGAAAGGTGAGTCTACAGTTGTGAGGAGGAAGTGCTCCCTCGGGGACCCCCCTACAACTTGTTTTCAGCTTTTTATTCCCCTAGTATATCAAATTGATCTGAGAGGAACTGGCTTTTGGGGGGCAGACAGTTAGGCAGGGACCAGGCTCACAAGGGAGGAACCGTATGTCAGACCCTTGTTATGCCCACCTCAGCCTTCATGCAAACAAATCTCCCTCTACCAAGTGTGCCCAGGTGTGGGTGGACACCTTCTCTGAGCCTAGGCCAATTGGCTGACACACCTGATGCAGGTGTGCCAATCTCTTCTGGAGCACTGACTTCAAACATCTTGAGCTCACAGAGAAAATCTTCCTCTCCCTCTGGCTCTTGGACTGCCCGCAATCTTGTACCTGGGGCCCCCATACTGGTAAGATTATGGCTCTCTCCCACTCTGGTAGTCTGAGCACCATAGTGGGAAGGGGCATTTCTTTGTTTCTTTTTATGGTCTTTTAATATCTTTGGAAGCTTGGGCCTTTTTAGAAAAACCCTTTTGCAGATTTTTGTTTCCAGGGTCCATGCTAGCTTTTCCATATGAGTTCCTGGACCAAGAGGTGTACTCTCCTCCCTGGCCTCTTTCCTTTCCTTTCCTCCAACCCTCCTCTCCCCGACATCCCTGGTATGTTTGAATAAAATGCAGTTTAAAAATCATTCTTCTCAGTCTGCTTTATCCATTTTTTTTTGTTAAATAACAGACACATACTCAAGACCTGGGGTTCAAGGATTATCCCTGAACCCCATTCCCCTTAACATCTGCCATAGCATCTGGCCTACCTATAATTTAAAAGAAGGGGGGAAATGGACTCCTGAGGGAAGTACTAATTATAATGCTATTTTACTATTAGACCAGTACTGTCATAAAAATGATAAATGGTCAGAGATTTCTTATATACGAATTTTCTTTGTACTAAGAGAAAATTATAAACTCTGTCAGACTGGCAGAGTAGAGCCTGCCCTGTTTACAGCTCTGTTTACACTTCAAGCCCCTTGACTATCTCAAACTGCCATTAGTCATACAAGAGCCAAATGAACCTCCCACCAAATTGGTTAAATGGTTACAAGCTGCTCTAACAGAACATACCAACCTTTCTCCTGACTCTCCAACTGAAAACTAGTAATTAAAAACCCATTTTTAATTCAGTTTGCCCCAGATAATAGAAAAAAAAACCTGCAATCAATGGCAGTGAAGTCTAAAATAACTCTAGAGAGTTGAATTGAGGCAGCAGCCACAGTATTTTATAGTGGAGATCTAGAGGCAGATCGGATAGGAGGAGAAGGACTCTGGCTCTAATAACTGCTTTATAAGAAAGCCAACCCAGAAAGAGGGCTCCTGGGGACTGCTACTAGTGTGGGCAGCCAGGACGTTTTAAGAGAAATTGTCCCCTGAGGAGACCTCCACCTGAGCCCTGTTTTTTTATGACAAGGAAACCACTGTAGAGCCAAGTGTCTCCCCACAGCAGAGACCTCTGAGGCCATAGGTTACCTCACATGTGGTTTCAATGGAGTCAAGGAGTCCAAGGCTTCTCCTTGGGCTGCCACAACTCAAGCCTTCATCACCTCCCAGGAGGCCCAGGTAGTTCTAGTGACAGGAGACCCAGACTTCATCACCTTCATCACTAGAACTACCTGTTGGGTTTGGCCAGTAAGGGTTAGAGAGGAGTGAGGCTTGCGTAGTTCATAATGTTGATTCATTTTCACATTTTGACTTAACATACTTTACACATAGGGGTCTGAGTACATTTGGATGGCTCATGTATGGTCTCGACAGGAAGAGAGAACTTTGTTCTTGTATGTGGAATTAGTGATGAATAACTTGGTAACTTTGTCGATGAAAACAAATGCAAGAGACAGCTCATGTGTAACACTCTGTTTTCATTGTATAAGGCCCCATTCCTGAAATAAGTTCAAAGGAATGTGTGGTAAACCTTTTGATAAGCTGTTTATAACCAGGTACATTCTTGTTTTGTATATGCAGAGTTATCTATGGAAGGCAAAATAGTTACCTCAATATATGCAGATAATATTGAGATCATTTTTAGTTCGCAAGGATAGTATGTGTGTGTTAGAAGGTCATTAGTGGAGCTAACTTAGAGTTGTTTAAAGAGCAGTGTAATTAATAGAGCTACAAATGGGCTCAGAAAATCTCTAAGAAACTCAGAGTTCTCAGATGGGCAGCTGACATTGTCATCAGAGCTGGGATATAACATTCATGATCTTTAATCCTTCAGTTGTATATATTTTGAGATTCTCTGGGCATCTAGTATAAATCTTTGAAGGGTCCTTTGTGCCCAGGATTAACAATTCCAGTGAGGAGATGCCCGAGGGCACCATGTGGTCACCAGTCAGCCAGTCTCTGCATTTCAAAGCCAATTAAAACTCAGCCGGGAAAAAGCATCCATACTCAAAAAAGAGTACAACTTCTGAGATTGCTTCTGATGTCATTTAGTAAAAAATCACATAACTTTATCTGAAATATTCGTATAAAAACACATTTCTTGCGAGATGTAGGTCATGTTACAAAAAATAGAAAACATATCAGTTGCTGTTTTATTTTCTTTGGAGAGACAAGCTTTATATAGACTTCAGAAAGTAGGTTAAAATTGTCTTTGGAAAATTCTGGACCCTTCACCTTTTTCTCTCTGTACTTTCCTCCCCAAAACCACTGCTTTTTTTTTTCTGCCTTCTCTTTTCTTCTCCTCCTCTTCCTCTTCCTCTTTATTCTCCTTCGTCTTCTCTTGAAGACTCCTTATGCAGCTTAGGCTAGACTCAGACCTGTGATCCTCTGCTTTGCCCCCCTGGGTGTAGGAATTTTAGGTACAGGGCAAAAGGCCAAGCTGATCTTTACTAAAGATGGAAGGCTGATGATAAAATTGAAGAAAAGTGATATAGAAGAGGGAGGGTCAGTGCTCTGAAGAGAGTACATGCAGATTTCATTTAGATCAGTTGCTTTTTAAAGAACAGAAAATGCCACAAACTTTTTTTTTTTTTTTTTGGTTTTTTGAGGTAAGGGCTCGCTCTAGCCCAGGCTGAACTGGAATTCAGGGTGGCCTTGAACTCACGGCGATCCTCCTACCTCTGCCTCCCGAGTGCTGGGATTATGGAGGAATGGATAACAAAACCCTGGTATATTTACACCATGGAATTCTATTCCGCTAAAAGGAAAAAATGACATAACAAAATTTAGGGAAAAATGGTCTGTCTGACTTGGAGCAGATCCTTCTAAGTGATCTCTCAAAAGAAAACAGAGCCAAACACCACATATTCTCCCTCATATGAGGTCCTTAACCAGGCTAACCGCAAACTCTACGCAGACCAGTAGAAAGATTTGAGTGGTTATGAATGATGGGTAAGGGATGGGGGGAGGGGAATGGCTTAAGCATGAGGCTAAACCAAATTGGGTTCAAAGCCATAAAATCTCCACGAGCATACTGTAACCTATTGAGCAAGTAGTGGGCGTCAACTGGTAAGAGGGGCCATGAATAGAAGGGGAGAGAGTCTAAGCCTGTGAAAAATTGATCAGTTTGGCAACCCCTGGTCCCAGTCACCGGTTCCTTCCCTCACTGAGCTGTTGACAAAAGTGACCAAAAACAAAACAGAATTTTGTCAAAGCTCTTGAGTGCCCTCCCCAGGTCTGAGGCAAAACCCTGTTGCTGAAGAAACCACAGAATGTCATCGACCAGTATCGAGAGACCCTTCGAGGTCCGGAATGGTCACCAGCTCACAGATGGTAGTTTGTCCAGTGCTCGAAGGCACTGCATAAGCTGCCAGGGGAAGCTGGTCAACGACATCTGAAGCAAACAGAGACCACTGGCATGAAACACAGTCTGCTGCCATGAGTAGGCTGACCACACCTCCTACTGGGAAAGAACAGCAAACCAAGAAAGGAGCACTTGTGCAATGGAGGAGCCTAGGCCTGGGGGAGATAATCAACAGGTTTTAAATTAGGCCAAATATTCCACTTAGTGAGGGGGAGCCCTTAACTGGAACTGGGGACTTAGGGCGATATGCACTGGATCCCGGTCTCTTGGGCTCCCTAGAATAGATGCACCATGGGAGCGATTGACGGAGAAGCTACTATAAATAGAATCTTGACAATCCAGAATTGTGTATATCTGTTAATCTATAATGATTTCACTCTCCGATGGAGACTGTGTTTGTATTTTTTCAGAATGCAGCAAGAGAGCTGTGGCCCATTCAACTCTACCAACCTTCTGCAGGCTGATAGCTGAGTTCCTGGCAAGAGTTGAGCCACTACAGTCATACCGTGGAGGATCCATATGGAATCCCACAGAGAATGACGGGATGAACAAGGGACCCACAGCCACAGTCATTAAATCAACACGGGATAATCCAGGGATACAGAAACCAACGATATTCAACACAAAGACCCCTAACTTCTCAACATTAAAGCAGCCTTAATACTCACCCACCATGACTCAGGGAACTGAACATAAGAGGGGGCAGAAAGATTGTGAGAGCTGTTGTGGGGGAGAATATCAGAGGCATGGCACCCCTCAGTAACAACACACTTGGGCCAAGAGAACCGGGTTGAATACTAGGCTAACCATGGTCCCCTGCCACAAGGACTGATCCAGACGGCCCACAGAAGAGGATATCCAGCCGATTGGGGATGGGGAATAGGGAACTGGGGATAACAATTCATCTTTGCCCATTAAATAATGTAACTCATTATGGACAAAAAAAAGAACAGAAAATGCCAAGTACATCTCATAGACTCCTGTAGCATAGCCTGAGAACGTCTCATAGACTCCTGTAGTATAGCTCGAGTACATCTCATAGATTCTTGTAGCACAGCTACACCTGGGGAGCTCATGGTGGGCACTCCATTCAGATCACAGTCCTCATGCACAGTAATACCTAACAGGACACGGAATGGAGTTTGACTTCCACCCTGATGTAGCTAAGTTTTTGGTTTGGACAAACTATATATTCAGATCTGTTTGCTTTTGCTATAGCACAAAACTCAGGACTGAAAAATCTTTGTAGAAAATAATTTATTTTGACTTATGATTGAGAAGCTGGTAATTGTAAGGGGCTAATGGTGGGCCCGACACCACAGCTGTGCATGGCCAGAGCAATCAAGGCCTCTTCTCTTCCTATAAGTCATTCATGGCATCTCTACCTTTGTGATCATCTCAATTAATCCTAGTTAATTCTCTAAGGCTCCACCTCCAAATAACGTTCACATATAACTTTTGGGGACCGAGTTTTCAATGCATGAATTCTGGGGACACAAACCATGGTGAGAATTTGTCCGTGGTTATGCAAAAGGAGCTAGCTGCACCTGGTCTTATTAACAAGGAAACACATCTGGTCCAATCACTTCTGTCCACCTTGAGAAATCAAAGAGATCTGGAAGGAATGCTTAGGAGTAGAGAGAGTTCTGACTTTTCTCTTCTCCTTGCAGGCCTTGGGAGGAAATTCAAGAGTATGATGCCTTGAAATGGGTGCTCAAGCTTGCTGGATGAAAAAGGAATTGGTGGAGAGAGGGGCCCTTTGTACAGTGAGCTGTCTGTCTCCATTTGGCAAAGAGTGAGTTTGTGTTTGGGCCATCAAGAAGGCCATTCATTCAGGTCCCTAGCTGTTAGTGGCTTCAGGTATGCCAAAGTTGAGGAAAGATCTGAAGATACCAGCAGTGAGAGTAGCATCCATGCCAGGTGCCCTCCTCCTTGCTATGAGTGGTTTCATATCTGAATGTGAACAGAGATTCCAGGGCAGAAGCCAAGCTGTATGCTGTGAGTACCATGATCAAGGCCATGGAGTGTGGCTAGAACCTTCAGTCACTGACTGTTACAGCAGAAAGACAAAGGCTTCAACACTCAGGTAGATGGCACTTTTTCACTTTGTGGACGTATCTTCAGCAAAAGAAAGCACAACAGACAGTCGTGCCACAAGCACTGGGGAACGCAGACCCATCTGATGACCCTGCTCTGTCAGCCTGATCTCCATGTGTCCTCTCACATTTCTGGCTCACTGGAGAATGTGTCTTCTCTGTTGAGAGTTGGCTCCAGTGACTAAGCCTTTAATGAGTTTCATGCATGGTTCCCAAGGGTGTGGGTTTAGAGAAGAGGTCTCTGTCACTACTGCCCCATAAACCAGTGATTGCATGACTTATTTCTGCAGTTTCACACACTTGACTCATTCCAAATGGAAAAGTTGGACAGTCTTGTGGTTGGAGTGGCAGAGAGCCGCAGCTCTGGCCGGTTCTGGAGAGGCAGCCTCAGCAGAGGGCATTCTCTGGTTTTGTTGCTGCTCCAGACCTCATGCTTAAGACAGAAAAGCTTGCCCCATGGGACTCTCTTCTTTCTTGGCCTCTGGAATACAATGTCCAAAAGAGCACAATCTTCTTAAGTAGAAAGAAGGTATTTGTGAGTGTTTTGCAATAAATAAATAAAATTTCTTCACTATAAACACATCATAATCATAGATATCATTTGTTGAATACCTACTCTGTATCCAGGCAATTTACATGTAGGTCTTTCTGAACACACACAATATTTACCATATTTAGTATATGTATGTATACACACATTATATTCCCACTTTAGCTAACAAAAGTGTGGCTCAGCAAGAATAAGTAATTTGTCTCAAATTAACCAGTGGCATATATAGTTGGATCAACTGAGTTTTTAACAGATCATATCACTTTTGTACTGTTTTCCATAAAAACAAAATCCAGAAAAGTTTAGCAGTTGTAAACAATTTATGGATGGAATTCATGGGATGATTATAGAATTTGGGATTATAGTTCACATATTCAATGGGTTCTTAAGAACAAGATGCCAATATCCTGCACATTTAGGGTCTTGTTTTATGGTTATGATATCCTGTGCCTCAGTGAAAGTATGCAGGATCAATTTCTGGACTCTAGCTGACATAACAAAAGGTTGCTCACTTGTATTCTAACAATCATATTAAAGACTATGCACATTCACTTGATGTAAATTTGCAACATTTACTTAAGTCAGTGACAGATTGCATCATCGGTTAGTGGATGCATACTCAAATTCAGGTAGCAAATTATAGTAACTTAAGTATTTATTTGTTTATTTATTGTTTATCTTTAATACCCAAATTTAGATACATTGGTTGAGTAAATATTGTGCTTATATTCCCATTTCCCTTCCCCCAATCTCCAATCCCCTGGAATTTAGGCTTTTAGATCTGTACAAAAACTGCAGTTCAATAAGTTCTCATTCAAAGCCTTCACAAACACTTTTGTGGGCTTCAAGAAAGTTGGAAATTTGGAAGATAATAATATTTAAACATATGAAACAAATAAGGCACAATATTTTCCCATGTGCCTCTGAAAGGGAATGCCAAAACAGTTTGTATCAGTCTTGTGGAAATGGCAGGGTCCCCAAGGGAAAGACCATTAGGAGTGAAGGACTGGATCTTCAGAACAGAGGATTTATTTTTTACTTTATTAGGAGTGAAGGACTAGATCTTTCACAACAGAGGAGTTATTTTTAGAAATGAAATACTACTTTTGTGTTAGCTCCTTTAGCATGTGTCTCTTCTTGAAACAATAGTCTCTCTTTTATCTTTGTACTGAATATAAAAGTACAAGGTACATTTAACCTTATTTTTCCTAGAATCATTGCCGGTGATATTTTAAGAGAGAAACAATAAAAATCTCAGAAGTTGTTTCTGTGCCTTTTTGTTTTTTCTCTTTGTGACATGGTCCCATGTAGCCCAGAGTGGTCTCTATATAGCCCATGGATGACCTTGAACTCTTTTTTAAAAAAAGTTGTGTGAGGAGGGACAGAGTGGGGGTGGGGATGGAATAGCTCCAGTGAGGTTGTAAAACCTAAACTGCCATCAGCTGAGGATCGATCAATCAAAACACATTCATTTGTTTTTTGGGGACACCTGAATCAAACCATGACATGACACTTTTATTAAATATATTAAAAAAACTCATTACCAATTTTTACACATATACATAATTTCCTCACATTACTTTCTTTTGTCTTCCCTCCATGCCCCTTCCTTCAAAAATCTTATTTCCAACTAATCTCTCTTTCATTTTGATGTCTTTTTTTTGAAGGGCAAGTTATTAAAGATGCATTTTAAGAAAATAAAGCAGAAAAACTCCTGGACTGGGAAAGGTCCTGAGTGGGTAGACTTTTATATTGTTTTATTTTTGCACCTTCCTCCCTTGTCCATGGATGACATGGTGATGGGCCCAGTATTGTGCAGCTAACAACCACTATGTGGTCATGAATACAACAGCCACTTTGTGCTCCAAAGCAGTCCTTCCTATCATCTGGCTCTACATTCTTTGTGCCACATCCAGTCCTCAGCCTTAGTGAGAGTTGTGTCTCATTTAGTACTGACCACCTACATGTCACTCCTTCCCAGCACTTTGATGAGTTTTGAGTCTTCCCATTAGCCCCTTCCATCTGCAAAAAGAAGCTTCTCTGAACAAAAGTGAGAACAGTGTGAATCTTTGGGCATAAACACAAGTATTTAGAAGGCTATTCATGGCCACAGCATATCCATCTCTCAAAACAACAGTCGGAACTTTCCCTCTAAAGCCTATGACCTTCTAAGCCAAAGGCATTTGACTAGGTTTTCAATATCAGGCGCGAATTCCCTCTTGCTGAGCATGCTGACCTCAACTCCAATCAGAGAGCAGTTGGTTATACTCAGTTCAAGCCGCTATTGTACCAGTCACCACATCTTGCCCAGGCCATTTGTTGAGCCGTTCACAGGGTTCACTGCTGGCTGAGACTGCTGAAGACTTTTCTCCCCCACCAGCCTGCATAGCACTTTCTTGACAGCTAGTCAGCAGGGAGGAGGATTTTAGCTCAGTTCCAGCTTGATTTCTCATTGTCCTTAACTGATTCATATCATATCTTCAGCAATGGGGATTACCCTCTGGTTTTGGTAGGGAACCATGAACATGTATTGTTTTGGGGGCCTCTAGCCTCCCTGACCAACAAGTCACTGAAAGTCCCTCACCTGGCACTGAGATTCTCCTGTAACACCTTGAACTTTTGGGTACATCATTCTCTACCCTACCGAAACTCTTTTTAAAAAGTCATGTTTCTTAATTAGGTAACAAAGAAGTAGGTTTCCATATCACTTATTCATATTGTCTTTAATTTGGATCCACCCTCCATCCACCCCTCCTCTCCCTTCCTTGGCTCTCCTTAGACCCTTCCACTGCTGGAATTCTAGTCTTCTGTCCTTTGAGTACATATCTACATATCCCCAAATCTTCCTGCCTCCTACCCCCTCATTCCCCTTTTATAAAATATCCTTCTAAATACTTGAGTTTATGCCCATAGATGAGTGCTATCTATTCTCACTTTTGTTCAGAGAAGCTTCTTTTTTGCAGATTTTTCTCATCAAACTCATCAAAGTGCTGGGAAGGAGTGACATGTAAGTGGTGAGTACTAAACAAGACCATGGATGATATCCATGGAAAATGACCTGTACTGCCGACTCTTACACTCGCACACACATGTAAAATCTTAATACTAGGATCCACATATGAGAGAACATGTGGAGTTTATCTTGCTGCATCTGGGTTACCTCACTTAGTAGAATATTTTTTAGTTCCATTCTTTTTCCTGCAAATTTCATTTTTCTACAGATAAACCCAATCCCACTATGTATATGACCTACAACTTCATCATTCACTCAGCAGCTTTTGGGCACCTATCGGCCTTTGAATAGTTTTTTTATTTTTTTATTTTTCTGGCTCCTCAACTTTTGTTCTAAACCTGAAATCATTTCCAGACTGTGTGGGTGTGTGAGAATGTCATGTATTGTTCAAAAGTTTTCCATTTAGGTCCAAACTTCCTGAGTGTAGACACCCTTTATTGCAGCGTTTAAATGGGATGAGGGAATAGAAATTTCTTTGTATGCAGTCAGTGCTACAATAAACAATGGAAATCATTTCTCCAGTAGAATAAAATAACACAAACTTTAAATCAATTCCATAAGCTTGGGCACATGCTGGTTTAATGGCATGCTCGCATTAACGAAATACAGGCCTTGACTAATGACTTGCTCGGTTATGAAGTACCATTTTTATAATAACACAATATCACAGGGAATGAATTTTACAGGGATAATGGTATGTCGGTTTGGCTTATCTTAAAGCTCAACTGATCAGTCATCAGACAATACAATCCTTGCCAGATTCCATAGGATGATCTCAGGAGACCTTATTGCTCATCATTACTTGGCCACATT
Source organism: Zapus hudsonius (assembly GCA_004024765.1). Classification (NCBI taxonomy): domain Eukaryota; kingdom Metazoa; phylum Chordata; class Mammalia; order Rodentia; family Dipodidae; genus Zapus; species Zapus hudsonius. Next base: position 1,002 of record PVHP010014265.1, on the reverse strand, counting down.
CTTTTAGTCCTGTGTTTCCATGTCCTGTTCTGCCCAACAATTGTTGCTTCTCATCGATGCTAGGATGGCACCAAACGATCCACTTAACACAGAAAGTTTCAGAATCTTACACAAAATCCACCTATTATATTGGTTCAAGTCCTTTGTCAGGTTGGATTTCCCAGTTTGGACCACCACATTACCTTACATCCCAATGCAACCTGGATATATTCCTACATAACATGGTGCCTTCCTGTTCTGGAAACTGACTTTAGCCATAGAGTATAGCAGAACGGACATTATGTGGCACTTTGTGTTAGATTTAAAACACCTCTCGGAGTGTTCATGCCATCATGGGAAGACTTCCAATGATCCCCAATGGTAAAATCACAAAGAAGCCCCATGTTCAGCAAATCTAGCTAACAAGCAATCCCAAACAGCTCAGGCCAGCAGCCAGCTTCTTTCCACAGACATGTGAGTGAAGGCATCTCCAGATGATGCACCCTCAGCTGCAGGTCCCTTCTATGGCAGCCTTCCCGGTGGAGGAACTAGAGGAAGCGATCCTGCTGTGCCAGGTCCACATGTCCGAGGCTCAGGATCTGATCATGTCATAGGCAGTTGGTTTCTTGCTACTTGGTTTTTAGATTGTTTGTTGTACAGCAATTATTTAACAGTCCCTTTTATCACATGTGGCAGAGACACATTTTAATTAGCTCACTCCAAGGAGAGGGAGCATTTGCAAAGATATACGGGCTCTTCATCCTACAGGATGAAACCCTGATCAGGGAAGTTCCTCAGGAGCCGAGGTAGCCTTGTGCTAATTCTGTCTGTCTGAAGGCATACTCAGCAGTGCTCTGATATCTCATGGTCTTGTATCTCTATAAATAAGGTTTATTTTTTCTCTCTTAACAGGCTAATTCTCTGGTTTCAGAGTATGCAATGGTTGGTAGCACTTTATCAAATGTTTTAGAAGCATGCTGCAGTTCTACCTGATGGAGGGAAAAGCTAAAGAGAGAGAGAGAG
>PVHP010014264.1:0-39299 GCA_004024765.1 Zapus hudsonius | reverse complement strand
GAATGACGGGATGAACAAGGGGCCCACAGCCACAGGATAAGCCAGTGAGACAGAAACCAATGATGTTGACACAAAGACCTCTAAGCTCACAACCTTAAAGCAGCCTTAATACTCATCCACCACGACTCAGGGAACTATGCGGAAGAGGGGGCGGAAAGATTGTAAGAGCCGTGGTGGGGGAGATTATCCAGAGGCATGGTCAGGAGAACCTGGCTGAATACTAGGCTATCCATGGTCCCCTGTCACAAGGACTGATCCAGACGAACCATGGAGGAGGTTATCCAGTGGAGGGGTGAGGGGAGGGCAGTGGGGAATTGGGGATAACAACTCATTGTTTGCCCACTAAATGTTGTAACTCATTATGGACAATAAATTAAAAAAAAAAAAAAAAAAAAAGATCTGCACTGTTCGGAGTCCATCAGCATTTCTGGCATGGATGACAGAAGAGGATAAAAAGATTGAAACATGAAAAGAGAGAAATCCGAGAAAAGATTACTCAGAAAGAGGTGAGTCTTTGCTGGAATTGGGGTGCCAGAGGAGGGACAGAGAGGGTAATGGGATGGGAATATAGTCAAGCTGCAGTATGCTAATGTAGTAAAGATTAAAAAAATAATAATAATAATAATATAAAAAACTCTTGTGTCAGGGACAGGCTCAGGAATCAGGTCCTAAGTAGAAACTTGTTACAGGTATTTCTTACTGGACTATCCCCGAGTTGTAAGATTTTGATAAGAGTTTTTGACTCATTTTGGGCAATAAAGGGACAAAAGCCAACACATTAATTAGCAATCAATTATAAGGAAGAGGGAAATTCTTGATGATAAAAAAAAATTAGACATTTATCTACCTCAACATGGGATCTAGGTATGTCCTGGGAACCCTGTGGCATGGTGTCAGGAATATGAGTCTTATTCTGCACCGCTGACAACAGAAAGCAAACAAATGCACACCCGTGGCAATGACTCACAACACCTCCTATATTTCTGAGCTAATTAGTAATGCTAGTAATATTATAAAACGTAAAGTACATGTAAATGATATTCAGGAAAATCATGAAAAATTTCATAGATAGTGTGCTACACACAGAGGCGTTCTCTTTTACTATTGAAGAGTAAAGCCATGATCCCTATCCGAGTGGATTTGCATTGGTGCCCACACACCTCAGCGTGTGCACCCCCCTCCTGAAGGGGGGCCATCTGCTGCCTGTGTTCCTGCTGATTCCTCCAGTCGTGGGCCTGCTCTTCTGGGGACGGGTCATGTTCCTCCTCCAGACGCTCCGCCTGCCCCACCTGCTCCATCTCCTCCTCCTCTAAAGCCCTTCTGTGCTCCTCTTCCACCTGGTGCTCCTCTGGCTCCTCCCTGGCTTCCACCTCTCTCTGCTCTCCCACAGCCTGAAGTGCATCCTCTTTGTGGTTGGAGGGAAAAGCTTTTGTTTCTTCTGTCCTTCTGGGCATCGTTTGAGGTTTCTGCCACACTTCATTATTTCGAGACACCTAGGATGAGCAAGACACAGGAATGAGATGCTTCTGTTTCAAAAGTAGTGATAGTGAGATTGACTGGCCAGTGAGTTGCTTCCAGTGCTGAGATTACAGGCATGCACCACCATGCCCAGATGGTTTTACATGGGTTCTGGACTGAACTATGGATCTCATGCTTGTAGGGCAAGCACTTTACAGACTGAGCTTTCTCCCCAGTCCCAGAGACTATTTTGTTAGAGCATCTTCTAAAGATGGTTGATGTAAATGCATTTCCTGGAATTGCAGAGATCTCTCTTTGATCTGCATTATTTAAGAAGGTGTGGGATGACTCAGGGAACTGAGCGGAAGTGCGAGTGGAAAAAGTAAGAGCCATGGTGGGGGAGAATATCCAGAGACATTGCCCCTCAGCAACAATACACAAAGGGTCGGGGGGACTGACTACCTCTAGATCAATTCATAGCCCCCTACCCCATGGACTGATCCAGTATGCCCACCGAGGAGGATACCCACTATGGGGACAGGGAAGAAGGGAAATGGAGGTACCATCAAAAGATTTGCTCATACAATGTATCTAATTATGGATAATAAAATATTTTTTAAAAGAGAGCACAATTTCAGAAAAATAAATAAATGGCTGGGAATGTGAGAGTGAGTGAGAGAGAGAAGGAAGGGAGTAGGGAAAGAGATGAAAATGTTGATAGGAAAATCTGTCAAGCTTTTCCTTCTTTAACCTCTTGGTCAGAAAAATCAATAAATAAAAAGAAAGAAACCACTTCTTTAGCCAGATAATTCTTCCATAATTGAAATGTCTCCAGAAGGACAACATGAGCAAGATGAAGTCTGAAACCCATTTCTGAAACTAGCAGAGACATTATGACCACACTTGAAAATATGGATCTGGCACATCATACATCAGAGAGAAAGGTGTTCCTTAGACAACTGAGGATGACTTCGGAGGTGTCCATTTTGCCAAAGTCCTTGACTATCTGACATGTTTGACACAACTGTGAAGTTCTCTCAAGAACTCTCAGTGCTTCCCATTTATCCTCACATTCTCCCTGCGAGGAAGGTTAGTTAGATAAGGACTATCTCCAGCTCACAGGTGGAGACTATGAAGCTGGAGTCCTCAGACAAGAGCCAAATAAACTGGAAGTCAGACGAGGAGAGAGCAGAATGAAATGCTAGATGCCTGCTCTTGTCATGCTTTCCTACACTGCTGGTTAACGGAGACTCCAAGGAAGATCAGGACTTCACAAGGAGCCTGTCTGTGAAAGGATGCTCTGAACAGACCAGAGAAAGTCACATGGGAAGTCCATGGTCATCCACATAACTATCTCCATAAGATGGTCACTTGGAGGCAAGCCTTCTCAAACCTCTACTGTTATAACTGACTGCTGAGGGAATACTAACCATGTGCCTCAATTTTAGTACATGTGTGATTGCAGAAACAGTTTTGTAAGACTCAAAATAAGGAGGATGATACTTTTGATGTTCTGCTTTTGAGAAATTACTTAAGCATGGCACGATTTCATGACCAGAAAAAAAAAATAGTTCTCCTACCCCATGTTACACAGATATTTTTATGTCAAAATTAATATGCAAAAATTTTGAATTCTATATTTTCCAGAAAGAAACCTGTAAATTCTGTTCAGAGTCAATAATTAAGGATTGTATGGAAACCATGTTTGAGATGTTGAATGAATATAGAAAACGTCTCAGTATTCTCTCTTATTAATATTTAGTGTTTGGGTACAAGGTTATTTTTCTCATGCCTGGCACTGAAAACCTAGTCAAAAGCCTATGGTTGGGAAGGTCATACATCCTTAGAGGTAAACTACTACTATTGGTTGGCTGAATGGCTATATGCTGTCCAACATATTGCTTGCTATTTATGTTTATTTTCACCTTTGGACAGAGAAGCTTTCTTTTCTTTTTTTTTTCCTTTTACTTTCTTTCTTTTTTTTTTTTCTTTTGCAGATGGCAATAAGGAGATTCAACACTCAAGGTGCAGAGAAGAAGTTGTTGAGTGCTCAAGTGCTAAAGGAGCCATCTCTCATATAGCCTCCAGGGGCAGGAAACATATTGGAAGAGAGGGAGAAGAGAATGAAAGAGGCAGTGGATGGGGAGGAGTGCTGTGTAATGCTGTCATCTGCACAGGAAATGGCTGCAGCCTTCATGACCTTATGATGATGGTCCTTATCTGCAGGAACCCTGCACAGCATTGGGCCCACAGCATTCTATCACAGAGGGTGAAAGACCAAGCAAAGAAAAAAAAAGACATTGAAGTAGAAAAGGGACTGGTTAGAACAAAGAAGGGGTTCAGTGGAGGGGTACCAGAGAGGTGATAAAAGGCATCAGGAAGGGATTGTGATCAAAACACACATGTACATGTGTGAAATTTGCCAGTATGAATACAGACACTTTAATGCAAATTTGGCATGTTTTGTGTGGGACCCAGCAGTGCACCAAGATCTAATATATTAACTTTAATATTTAAGAGTGTTGTCACATAATATCCCCATGACAATCAACCTTCCACTCACCCAAAGGGGTTCATCTTACCTTCAACGACTCAAACACTACACCTCCTTTAAGACAAACTCGCTTGAATAAAGCAAAGGCCCATACAATCATTCACAGAAAATTCTATATAACTCTGTCTCTCCACATTCTCCCTAGACAAACTGTCTGGGTTAGAAGTGCAAATCCTGAGGCCACACCCCAATGCACCAGAATCCGAAAGCAGTGCTGGAGCAGAGCTGTCTGCATTTTAACGAGCTCTACTGAGGACGCTGATGTCCACTGGAAGCCTAGGACTCTGCTTTGTAGGAAGCGTGGACAATATGGAGCAGTTCTCCCCTGGACAGCCCCTCAGGGTGCCTGTGCCCCTTACCTCTTCTTGCCGCCCTCCTGTAAGCTTCTCCTGAGCTTGTGGAGAATGCACCTCCTGGGTGAAGGTGGCATTTTGCAGCTCTGCTGGCTCAGGTTTTCGAAAGCTTGGAATCCTATTCAGAGTGTCTTTCAGTTGTTTATATTCTGCCACTTGAGTCTGCATTTTAGTTGTACAATTGGGAGAAAATTGCACAGCCATTTGAGGAAAGGAAAAAGATGAGGTTTATGGATGGGCTTTTAAGTTCACTGGATGACTAGAAAAAATATATTTACATATGATTTAGGAAAATTGTGGATGGTTTTCATGCATTTGCTATTCTTCCCTGGACATGCTTAAACATTGGTGAGCACATGCAAATTAGAATTAGAATTAAAGAAAAGAGAAAAATCATGTTAGTTTCCCATGCTGCACATGAATCAAAGTAAGAAGTTTTATAAATATCGTTCTCCTATAAATGCCATTACTAAGAGCTATGCAAACAATGTTTTATCATGTTCAAAACCACTTAAAAATTCACAGTTGTTGGGCTGGTGAGATGGCTCAGCAGTTAAGGCACTTGCCTCCAGTGCCGAAGGGTCCTGGTTCAATTCCCCAGGACCCACATAAGCCAGACCCACAAGGTGGTGGCCCTGGTGCATTCTCTCTCTCTCTCTCTCTCTCTCTCTCTCTCTCTCTCTCTCTCTCTCTCTGCTCGAAAATGAAGAAATAAAATATTTTTTAAAAATTCACAATACAATACAATACAGTACAATAGAAATAAAAATGCACATAGCCTTATGTGTGTGTGTGTGTGAGAGAGAGAGAGAGAGAGAGAGAGTGTGTAGTGTACATACATCAGCTCAACCTCTTCTCCCCAGTCAACTTCTCCTCCAATAAGTCCCTTACATCCATGAACGTTGTCTACACTGTGCTCTGTGATTTCAGGACACAGTGAATTAGGTGTAAAATAAGCTTATATATTTTTGTCTTGATTCTGAGTGTCATTTTCTTTTAAAATTACAAAGATAGTAATGCAGGGATAGGACTGGAATACAATCATACAGACATGTATCTATTTTTGATGTGGGGTTTTCAGCATTTTTAACACAAAAAGCTAAATAAGAGGTAAGAAAACATTACAAAGGCCTGAACTAATAAAATCCATGTATGATTCATATCATATCATTTGTGTAAACATGAACCATGTAGCCATCAGTGGCTTTAACTCAGAAATCCTTCAAAACACCTACAAACCCAATTTGCAGGTCAAAGGAAAATGGAGGAATAAACAAAATTTGATGTCACGTTTTGTTCTTTCTTTTCCCTCTACATATGTAATAATTGATGTTGTCTACCGCCATACCACCCTGAAGGGATCCAATGTTGTCTAATCTCAGAAGCTAATAATTGATGGTACTCGGGTTATCATTTTGATATGAGTGACCCTTAAGGATTATATTAAAAATATAGGGTCTTCAGTCTACATTCTAAAAATTATGATTGAAAATGGCTGGACAAAGGCCCACATATATCTCTCGAACATACTTAACAGTGACTTTGAAACCAGTAACCTGGGCTATTCAAGGCATGGAGCACTGTTCTTGGGATAACGACTTAATTTTCTATTGGCTTCACTTTCCTTAGTTATAAAGGAGTCCAGTGTTACATACCTCACCAGATTATGAAGATTAAATGAAATTCTCAACTATATTTAATAATCAAGTTGCCAAGACAAAACCTCATAAGATGAGCTTACATAAGAAATGTAGATACCCCAAAACAGCACTTTATTTTTCCTGAATAGTTTTGGAAGGTTATGATATGGTGTTATTTGCTGAATTTTGGGTCCTCCAAAATTTATATATTGAACTCCTAATCCCCCATGTGATGACATCAGTAGCAGGGCATTTGAAAGTGTCAGATTCTATAATTTATATAACTCCTAGGCATAAACCCAAAAGACTCAACATCCAACCGCAGAGATACTTTACCCATGTTTATTGCTGCATTATGTATAGTAGCTAAGTTATGGAACCAGCCTAACTGTCCATCAAGAGATGGAGTTTTATTCCACTATAAATACAAATGAAATTATAGCAATTTCAGAAATATAGCTGGAACAGGAAAACAGTATATTAAGTGAGTTAACCCAGACTCAGACAAGCAAACATGTTCTCACATGCAGATCCCATCTTCTGATGTTGATAAATATGTATTTATGTGGAGTACGTGTGGATAGAGATCATGAAAACTAGAAAGGGGACCATGAGAGGGAACAAAAAGGCTTTAACATCTTTTTGAATGTGTAGGATGTGTACATGTGTGTGTTTATGCTTGTGTTGGGGAGCTGTACATTCACGTATGTGTGTGAATACATGTGGAGGCAAGAGGTCTATGTCCAGGGTCTCCTTTCACCCCCTCTGAATTCTTGAGACAGGGTCTGTCATTAAACCTAGAAGTCACTGATTTGGCTAGCTAGCCAGCAAGCCCCAAGGGATCCTCTTCTGTGAGTACAGGCACACACTACCAGGTCTAGCAGTTTAAGAGGATGCTGAAGGCCTGAACTGAGATCCTCATGCTTGTATAGTACACACTTAACCGATTAAGCCATCTCTCCAACCCTGAGAAAAATTGTTAAGGATGAGGCTGGGGAGGGTAATAGAGTAGATGTGATAGGAAAGTGGAGAAGAATGTTGGCTGGAAAATGGTAGCAGGAAGGAAAAGCAGGACGATGGGAGAGGGGAACAGAGCTCTAGGGGTCAACAAAGTCTCAGTATGTATGAATGAAAATGCCACAAAGAAACCTGTTACTTCGTAGGCTACTTTTAAAAGTAATTTAAAAATAAAGGAAAAAAGAACGTAATCAGGTCCTGATGGTGGAGCCCTTATGTCTGTGGTTAGTGTGGTTACAAAGGATTATGACAGAGTTCTCAGTCTTTCTATTGTGTGAGAATAAGAGCCAGAGGTCTACAAGCTGAAGGAGGACCCCTCCAAGCATGTGACTCCCTAATCAAGGACTTCCAACCTTCTATATTTTGACACGATTCTGTTTATAAGCCCCCCCTCTAGTCTACAGTATTTTGTTAGCAGCCCAAACTAACAAAGACAGATGGCTCTGATTAAGAATTACACTAGTAATACAATAATAATGGTTATTTTTAAGGCAGTGTGACAAGTTTTGTTGTCAATTTGACCTGTTTAGTAATCTTGGGTGGGTCTCTGAGGTTTTTTACAAGAAGGCAGCCTCTCAATAGGGGGCAGGATATAAAGAAAGCTCAGGGGAGCTAGAAACAGATATCCCTTCCTGGGAGGGCAGTGCAGGAAGGGAAACACCAGAAACTCAGGAAGTTAACAAGCCTGAGAAAAGGTTGCAAGATCCCACCCTAAGGCTACATAAAGGGGAAGAACATCTCTTTCTTCCCCCTGCCTATTTTGCTGGTGTGTGTATGGTGCTGGTGATGGTTTTTCTCTTATTCTCTCTGCTTGACCCTGTGAAAGGGGGCTAGCCTCTTTCACTATTATGGAACTTCCCCTGGATCTGGAGCTTCAATAAATCCCTTCCTCTCATAACTGTGCCTGGTTGGGAGGTTCATTCCAGTAGCATGTGGCTGACTGTGAATGGCAGGAAATACTTGGAGAACCCTCTCACTCAAAATGCTTAAATGTTATCAAAATAGTTAAATATACTAAAGAATTAAAATAGCTAAAGAGGCCTGGAGAGATTTCTCAGTAGTTAAAGGCATCTGCTTGCAAAGCCTGACAGCATGGGTTCGATTTCCCAGAACACATGTAAAGCCAGATGGACAAAGTGGTGCATACATCTGGAGTTCATTTGCAGTTGCAAGAGGCCCTAGTGTGTACCTCCTCTTTCTCATTCTCTCTCTCTCTCTCTCTCTCTCTCTCTCTCTCTCTCTCTCTCTCTCTCTCTGTGTGTGTGTGTGTGTGTCTGTCTGTCTGTCTGTCTGCTTGCAAATAAATAAAATTAAGAAATAAAATAGTTAAGAAGAAAACTATACATAGGCTATATAGAATCATCTTTTTTTTCCATTACAAAACTCTTCAGCAATACTACTAGTGTGCTTACTACAGAATAAGTTTGGGTTATTAAACCAACTATTTCCTCTCCATGTCTATGCACAGACCGTTGCTTAATCTAATATCAGTAGCCATTATAGCTCAGTGTTCATCGCATTTTAGAGTGTGAGGCACCTCACATAAAACAACACTGGACAAATTTTATGAAGATTTGGAATGAAATCTCTCAAGCCAGTTTAGCTGATAACCATGTGAACAGTCATCCTAGTACACCAGTTTGGTAGAGAAATATCCAATTTAAAAGGGTCCTCAAACACAGATGCTAGAATCTCTGAGATAAATCCAGGCCCACCCAGCCTATTATGTCTTTTAATAATTACATAAAGACAAAAATTAATTTGTGGTCCTCCTTCAGCAGGGAAGCCTGAGCTCACAGGGACTAAACCAGCCACTCCCCCTTCTTCGTTTTCACTAGAAAGTTGTTCCAACACTGTTGAATAAGCTCTCCAACACGTGTTTGTTCTTCCCATAAACATCCACTGAGGCCAAGGCTTCCTGAGCTCTGACCAATGGAGACCAGGACTCTTGTTTGTCCATTGACCCTTTTCCTTTTCTGTAATTGATCAAGGGAGTGAAATCCAGGCTGGGACACTGGGAATGAGGGAAGAAGGGAAGAAAAGGCCTGGAGCCTATAGTGGCATCAGAAAACCCTCCTTCTACCAAGAGTTGTCACCGATCAGGCAGTTGATATGCACAGAGTCATCTCTGTGACTTAAGTAAGTACCACATCATCACTGAATGTAAAGCCCCGGTAGAAGCAGAAAAAAAGTCAGCCAGAGTGAACAGTCATAAAGAGTTATTTCATATTCTCCTGGGTGACTTTACAAAGCATGCATTGTGCTCAAGATTAGGGCATCTGCCTTTCATAACTCTTGAAGATTGGGTTGTGAGAGACTGCATGCAGAAAGGAATTCAGAGCTACTCAGAAATATTAAGCCGACTTCAAAAAGACCCGACAGAGGCTGCTATCCTTCTGACCTGTGCAGCAGCCAGTGCCCTCTTGTGGTCTTCCAAAGTCACTACAAGTTGGTCATGCTCGGAGACTAAATTCTTATGCAGTTGCTATATAAGAAAGAATTTTACAGGTTGAACTTTACACGACAAAACAAATCCTTCTCTGGTATGATCACCCAAATATTCTTTGCTCGTTTGTTTTCTCTTGTAGCAGCATTTAAGTTTGAAATTTGGAGAGAGAAAGCTATGAATTATGCAGTATTCCAAAAATCTAAGAATTACTATCCAAATATAACTTTATCATGAAATCAAATCCAGTATTAGTAAGCCTTTCTCAATGGAAATCTTAAAGCACTACCATCCAACAAGAGAATAATTTCAGCACTGATGCAAATACTTAGATGTTCCAGAGCACACTCCAGTTAGCCAGAACCTATGACTGTAGTCTGGGTTGGTAATGCGGATCAATTAGGGAATTACTTTTAAAACCATTCTGTGGTCAAGCAGGCAAACATCCAAAAGCCACAGGCCTGGTCACGCCTTACCTTGACGTCTTGAAGCTGCGTATGAATGTCTTGGTGTGCTTTCCTTAGCTGTCTGTTCTCTTCTCTCAAATTATATACCGTTTCTGTTTTAGAAAAAAAAAATCACACATAAGTCCTGGAAATTCTCAGGGGTTTTGATAGTATTATTTGCATATCTGAAGCCACAGATAACTTATGTTCAGGTTTGTTTTGAAGTCTGACAGTATAATATTCCAAACCAACCAAAAGGACATCATATTGGGAATGGGCCTGAATTCAAGTGGCCATCACAGGGGATTGAGCCCTTTCCACAGCTTGGCAGACGAAGTCCATGAAAGTTTCTGTTAATAAACACACCCTTGGGAATGAATTTTAGTGAGCAGGATAGTCTCAGCTTTTTTTTCATTTTTAAACATTTTTATTGGCTTAAAATTATATATATTAACACAACAATATGCTCAGTATCATAGGTTCTTAGATAAAGCCATTGAATCCATGATAACATTCCCTCTTTTGCATTATCCCCCCCCCATGACTCTTACATCCTTTCCGCCCCCTCTTCTGCAAATTTCCCTGAGTCATAGTGGGTGAGTTTATATTTTACAGAGTTATTAGGTTTTCAAGAGTCTGTAAATTTGTATTTTGGACAATTTTGGGCACACTTGGTGCCTCTCTCTATCGTCCTTCCCCAGGTTATCTGCCTTGCTGAGGGAATAGATGTTTTGCTCATCATCCCACTTCCTTAGAGGTTGTATTTGGGCTCTACATGGATCATCTCCTGCTTGAATGTCCCCCATCACATCAGGTCCCCTTGGTGGAGTTCCTTTATCCCCAGTTCTCATTGCCTTCTGAAAGATTCAAACAGAGTCTCCAGCAGAGAGTGAGATTACTATTAGTCATCTGAGATAAATATTGCTAGGTTGGTGAGCGTTTGGATGGTGTAGCCTTTCTGAGGACCTATGGTTAGTGAGGACTTCCCCATAGTCTCAGCTTTGAGCCTCTGCCTAAGTAAAAAATAAAATAAAGTTAATGAATAACCCCCATTATTTCTCAGAGCATGAGTCAATTCCACAGCTCCCAAAGAGTACTTCAGATAAAAGAGCAACCCAGAAAAACAGACACAGAAACTCTGCTCATTTGCCAACAATATCTAGTTTTTCTTACTTATTACATTCCTGATTGATCCAAAATCAATCTCCAGTAGCTATGGGACCAACTCTTCGTTGAGCTCGAGTGTCAGAGTGTGGCCATCAGAGTCAGAGGGAAGTCCTGAAACTTCCCCCCCAAGCCGCTTGCAGACTCTACACCCACCTCTCTCTCTTGGAAGCTCATCCAGTATGTTGGGACACTGCATATTAAGTACTGTTGAGCCAAATTCAAACTCACAAGCACTTTTGGGCAGTCTGTTCAGTGTGGACCTCTATATTGTCTTTTCTTTTTACATTTTCATTTTCTGCACGTGTTCAAGTGTGTGGTGTAGACGTGGTGTGTGTGCAGGTACTCATGTAGGTGTGATCCTCATGTGTGCTTGCATGTAGGGAGAGGCTATCAGCCATCTTCTTCAAACTCTCTTCACCTTATTTTTACCTGTTTATGTTTATTTATTTATTTGTAAGGAGAGAGGGAGAAGAAAAAAAGAGAGAATGGGTACACCAGAGCCTCTCTTGCTAATGCAAAAATAATAACGCCAGACTCCTGAACCACTCTGTGCATCTGACTTTACTTGGGCACTGGGGAATAGGACCTGGGCCATCGGGCTTTGAAAGCAAGCATCTTTAACTTCTGAGCCATTTCTCCGGTTCATATTTTTTCAGAAATACTTATTAAAAATATTACTCAAATAAAAAATATCAGTACAGCCAATCACCCATTCCCCAGCTTCCCCACGAAGTCATCTTACGAAAGGAATATCCAGCCCCATCTAGGAATCTAGCATGGTACAATAATTTCTCCAATTTCACAGTTGTTTGTCTCATTTCATGTGCCTTTTAAAATGAATTCTCAGACTTTATTCAGTTTATACATCTGGTTGTAGAATGTGTTAGTTTCCTTTCCTTTTCTAGAATTCATGTACGTAAAGCAGTGATGGATTTTTTGCACATTGCTAATATTCAGAATAATGTACCTTGTACCGTAACTACTTTAGGTGCCCCACATAAAGGATTCAATTCTCACATCAACCCTTTGAGCTGGCTACTTCTTTTTTTTTTTTATTGTCCATAATGAGTTACAACATTTATTTGGTGGGCAAACAATGAGTTGTTATCCCCAATTCCCCACTGCCCTCCCCTCCCCTCTCAACTGGATAACCTCCTCCATGGGTCGTCTGGATCAGTCCTTGTGACAGGGGACCATGGATAGACTAGTAATCAGCCAGTTTCTCCTGTCCGTACCTGTGGTGGCTACTTCTTATGAGTGTTCTCATTTACAGACAAGGACAATGAAACCTGTGGTGAACACACAACTTTCCCTGTGATGCAACTTGCGATCTAAGAAGCCAAGAGAAGCAGGCTGAGGCTGTTTCTGCCCCCTTGGGGATTTGTGAGCCAGTGTGGAGCACAGCAAGGACTAGGGACACTTCAGGCATTTAGGAGATGTCTCACAAGCCACCTCAAGGGAACTGTCTTGCCCAGTGAAATTGACTAGATGAAGCTAAACAGGAAATGCTGCTAAGAAGCAAGTGGACGCCAAAGGAGCACAGGATGAATGTCAACCATCACTAGGCGAAAGCCAAGTCTGTTTTCCTAGTGAAACATCAACAGCATCACTGATCCCCATGGAAACTGGGGATTTGGTTCTCAGATACCTTTGAGCTTGGACAGCTCTTGCTCCTTCTCTTGCTGGAGCTGCAGGTATTTCTGCTTGTGGTCGTTGAACGTGCGGCTGAAGTCCTCGCCCTGTCTGCGGTGCTCTTCTTCCAAGTCCGTGTGCTGCTTCTTCAGCTCCTCGTGTTGACTCTGCAAGACCACAACTTGAGCCAACATCCGGGGTCTCTGAATGACCGAACGGTGGATTTCTCCACAGCACGGCCTTTCAGTCGGGTCCCTACGCTGTTCCATTTGCACACCCACTCTGTTTCCTCTACAATTCTATGGAGGATTTTGGGAATGTGGCCAAACATAACTCTCCCCTCCGTTTTTTAATGTCAATGGAACAAGCACATGAGAGATGAAAAATTGATGAGGAAATTCCCAGGGAGTCAAGTTTCTATAGAAACAAAGTAAAGCTAATGGTAAGTTTGCTGTCAACAAATGCATAGTATAGATGGTCCATTTCACTCTACCACCTTCAGCCACATTCAGAGGCTCACACTATTTATGGATGATTAATTCCGGGGTACCCTTCAGCTACCAAACCCGAAGATGAGCATCTCTTTCAGGTATAGAATTTCACTTGTAGGTGTCCAAAAGCACACAGAACTTGAAGTCACATCCAGATTGTGTGCATCACCTAACACAATGACAATCGCTGTTAAACTAAAGCCAATGTTAAAAGAATAATGATGAGGTAATACAGGTTCAGTACTGTGCGATGCTTCACCAGGTATCTTATAAATAAACACACAGAGGCAAAGCCCTTGACCACACAGGGACAATTGTATTTGATGTCTCCAAGTTTTGGCCTTCTTGGTACCCAACTGAATAGAGCAAGAGAAAACCAGAGCACAAGAAACAGGAAAGTGTTGCTAGAATTCACTCTTATTAATTAAATGAGAATGTTACAATCCAATCATGGTTTATCTGAATTCTCTGGTGCTCTTGGATAATGCTAAATGCTTCATGCAAAAGGAGGGTCTACTTTACGTCAGACATTGAACTCTGGATGATAACAGTGGTTCAGTAAAATGTGTGGAGGGGAATGCAGTACCAAGCAGAGGCCTGGAGGTGTGCTGGAGTGAAATGGAGGTAGGATTTGCACCCAGTGTGAATTGGCATGTGACTTGTTTCTCTCAGCTTGGGGGAAACAATGGCTTTCTCTTTTCCTTCACGGTTTGTGCTGTAGGTCTTTCAAGCAAAGTATGAGCCACAGTGAGAAGTTTTACTGAGGCTAACGAAGGAGATTCTTTAAGTCATAAATTGTGTTCCTGTGGTAGGTAAAAGTGCATTTGTTAAATGTTAGTGACGCAAAGGATGCCTCTTAAGAGTTCTACAGAAAGAAAATGCCTAAGGAATACCGCTGAGAGAAACCAAATAAGCAAATAAAAACTCTAAAAATACAATAGAAGTCAAGGGTGGCAGCGCATGCCTTTGATCCCAGTACTCAGGAGGCAGAGGCAGGAGGATCAAATAGTGAATTCTAGGTCAGCCTGGGCTACAGCAAAGCCGTATCTCAAAAAAAAAAAAAAAAAAAAAAGAAAGAAAGAAAGAAAGAAAGAAAGAAAGAAAGAAAGAAAGAAAGAAAGAAAGAAAACTAAAAACAAACAAGCAAAAACCACAAGAGATAAAAATATGGTAATGAGAGTTGGATATAAGAAAATAGGTAAAACACTAAATTCTTTGTAAAAATGTAACAAACATGTTGGGCACTGTCTGTACACATTTATACTTTTCTTTTACCACTTTAAAGCTCATTAATCAGTTCGGTTATTATTATCTCATCCTGTGTTTTATCCATAAAGATCATGTGTGTGTCTGTGTGTGTGTGTGTGTGTGTGTGTGTGTGTGTGTCTGTGTGTGTGTGTGTCTGTGTGTGTGTGTGTGTGTCTGGTTATGTGTCTGTGTGAGTGTCCGTGTGTGTCTGTGTCTGTTTGTCTCTATGTGTGTTTGTGTGTGTGTGTGTGTGTGTCTGTGTTTGTATGTGTGTGTGCTGTAACGTGTGCCCATGTGGTGCCCCAAGCACTCCCATGCCCTGTCCCCCTCCACCGAAGTTCCCACTTTCATGAAGAAATGAAGAACCGATTTCCATGACTCACCTTCAGCATCTGATGCTGGACATTCAGCGCACTGTATCTGCTGTTGGAATCTTGCTGTCAAGAAAAAGAACGTCAGCAAATCAACGCAAGTTAACGAATCGAGTTCTTTTGCTGAAGACAGCATCCAGTTTCTAATGCAAGATTTCTATTTATCCTACTTGTGAAAGCTAAGTTCTGTGTCTGGACCAGGATGCCTCAAAGGCTATCTCTTGATTTAATAACAAAAATAAAGTTTTTAATAGTCTCACGGAATTGCCAGATGATAGTGATGAAAACATAGGACCTGAAACTATAAGAATGAAGAGTGGACAGTGTTTTTCAGAGATCAATTTGTTCCTCCTCTCATATCCTGATGAAGACCAGAGGCACAGAAACAGGGAGGAACTTGTGAGCCTCAGTCATTCCATCTGGCTGACATGGGGGTTATGTTGCTCCAGGAATGATGGGGGGAGACAGACCCCCAAACTAAGACCAGGTACACAGCTTAGCATGGCTGAAGGGAGGCAATTTCAGTGAATGAAGACTTCCGAAGTCACTGTTGTTTTCCACAGTGACAGATCAGACGCATGCACGCAAGAATGTCCCTCAGCAGCAGAGGCAGGATTGAGCCTAAGCCAATGCCTGAACCTCACAACAGGCCCATGCCCCAGTGCACTATGGGTGAAGAGAGCACCTGCACATAAAAGGGTCCTCATGTCCCACAGTCCTTGGCCCCAAATCCTAGTCAGGGGACATCCCCTCTCCCTTTCCTGTGCTGCTTTGCTGTATTCAACCACTCTTGTGGTCCCCGTGATCAACACAGAGACACACTCAAGCCCACAGCTTCATCAGTTTACTCCTGGCTTTGTTTCGTTGGAGTGTAATAAGAAATTACATTATGGAATCTCTCACAGTGTGCACACAGGCTTGGTTGGGGCTCTCAAAAGCGGCAAGAATTGAAAGCTTAAAGCCTCTCAGTCAGCTTCAACATAACTTTTATCAGTTGTGATATTCCCAAAACTAATATTTTATTCTACTAATGCTCATGTGTTTTTCCTAGAGTAAGTGAAAGGCTGGCTTTTTGCCAGTTGATGTAGACTTGAAAATACTTTGTGATGTTAATAACAATCATTCTTTCCTTAGTTCATTTGGAAATGCTTTCAAAGGTCTCATGTTTGATGTCACTTCTGAAAAGGCAAACAACGAAAGCATTGCATTGTATTAAAAGACTGACTGCCAACAAAATATTAGCTTTCAAAGTCAGGAATTTTCATAGTCAGGGGTGTGTTGGGGAGTCCTGAAAGAAGAGATAGTAGCAGGAGTTCAAGGTTATCCTTGGTTACATAGTGATCTGGAGACCTGCCTAGGCTACATGGCACTCTGTCTCACAAGAAAGCAATCCAAAACAAAATCAGACCAAAACCAACAAATCCTACATATTATTATTAAATATCGATGCTATTTCTAATTTGTGGCCTATCGTCAATAATATGACAAGAAAAGTGAGGCTGTAAAGGAATCATTATGTTTTTCTGTGTATGTCTGTGTGATGTGCATGTGGGTATGTCCACATACATGTGGATTCATGTGGGGGGGGTGCACATGAGTGTTCATGGAGACTGGAGATTGATGTCAGGTGTCTTTCTTTTTTTTTATTGTCCATAACGAGTTACATTGTTTAGTGGGCCAACAATGAGTTGTTATCCCCAATTCCTTATTGCCCCCTTCCCCATCCCCAGTCAGCTGGATATCCTCCACCGTGGGCCGTCTGGATCAGTCTTTCTTGATTTCTCTCTACACCATTGAATCAGACAGGGTCTCTCATTGAAGCCAGAGCTCACCAGTTGATTCTACTTAGGCAGCTCACCCCGGGTAGCCCGTCTTTGCCTCTGGAGCACAGGATTCCATGCAGACTTCATACCTGAATGCTGCAGACCTGAAGTCCAGTCCTCAGCTTGACTGGTCAGCACTTTATCCACTGAGCCACCTCCCAGCCACAAAAGAACAATTTTTAAGGCCTTTGTCTTATTATATTTTTATATATAACAAATAAAAATGTATGTCAGTTCTACAATCCTAGTGATAAACAGAGTACAAAAAAACACAGCCGTAGTTCTGTCTCCTGCAAATGTTATCAAAACAAATTAAGAGCAAAAAACGAAACAAATCCTTACCCTTCCTTTGTTTAGTGTTTCTTGAGCTTCTAATTTATAAACAAGGAAATCTAGGAAAGGAAAAATAAGAGAACATACTAGTATAAATTCATTCATTGAGGATTTTTTTAAACATCTAGAAGAATAGAGGCCAACGACTCAGACTTGGGAAATGTGTTAGGTGTCAATGGATCTATGTGGTGATTTGCATATTTTATTTTGCAGCAAAGTTTTCGAGGACCATGAAACTTGGGAGCCGTCAAAGCTGCATTTCCAAAATCCACGTTATAATCAAGTGATGCAACAGCAGTTCGATAGCTCTGCGATTCACTCTTGGAATTTTGGGGTGGGAGAAGCACATCTGAAGACTAGGCGATTTATGGCACCCCAGAACCCTTCAGGAATCAGAGACATCACATCAGAGCCATGTTAGGCACGTTGAGCACCATTGTGTCCACTAGATGGCGCCATGCAATCACTGCGCTGGAGGATTAGGGATTCAAATCTCAAAAAAAACGCTCCAAGCATGCCAAAGTGTCCTGTTCACAATGGCTCAGTCCAGGGTCAGGAGAGGATGTGCATGACACCATCCGCCCTGGCTGTCCTTCCACCTCACCAAGGCAGGCAAGGGCTTGAGCGTTAACATTTACCACAAAACAAAAATCAAAACAAAAAAAAAAATAAAAGAAAAATGTAGATGATCTCCAATCTTGAGTTGGAAAAGTTCTGTGCTTTATACAGAAATTCTCATAGAAATCGGGAGCTTTGTCTACTGCCATCGGTCAATATTAATTTTTTCAAACTGAACAGGTATGCCGGGAAAGTGTGTAGGAAATAATCACACCAGGTGTTTCATTCCAAACAGCGCAGTGTGGTCACCTGGTTATAGATATGAGAAGGTGTGCATAATGCAACAATGCATGCTTTGTTCGAGCCACGGGTGGGAGAGGTGTGAGACACTGATGACACACTCATGTAATTAAGAGTTACATGGAAAGTCATTTTATCTAAGAAATCACATGTATAACCAATACCTGAACCACATCAACGTTATAGAAATGAAAGGTTCCAAATATAATCCTCAGCAGCAATTATTGTTTTCCTTGTAAAAAATTTTTCCTGGCATACAAAGAATTAGTTTCATGATGATATCATTTCAAATCAATTTTGTGGTTTGCTTCTTTTCTCCTTTCTTTCCCTCATCTCGCTCCACTTTGGGTGCTCTCCTTTCTTTCTGCATTCCTACAGTTTTTCTTCAAGATCCTCCTTTCTCTTCCCCTCCTGTTCCTCCTCACAGTCTTCGGTTCCAATTCATAGCCTCCCCTCCCTCTCACATCTCCTTGTTTACATACAAACATTCATCCTTAGGATCTTCAGCAGGAATTATTGTTGTATCATGCCTGATTTATTTATCAATATCTCTTTCTCTGTCTACCTGTAGTACTTACCGCAGTTGATTGGAGAAATATCTCACCAGAAAATACTCATCAATCAAGCCCATGGTGTTTCCTAAGTGGAGACACAGATGACATCACTGACTCACCCTCTTTTGCTTTCTTGTGTTCCAGTCGCTCCTTTTGCAAGGATTTCTCTAATCTTGATCTGTGTTCATAGACAACTGGGGAAAGAAAGACTTAAAGTTTGTCTGCAGAAAATCAAAAGTTTTCTGAAGTAAAATTAATAAGAATTTTCAAAACGGGAAAAAAGTACTTTATAAAATTAATGTAAATACAAAGTTTCACTTTCTGAGTGAAGGATAAACATGTACCTATGTTTTTAAATTTCCACAATCTGGGTCAACAAAACATATATTCATATCAGTTTTCTGCCTAGTCCCAGGCAAACAAATACTCTGGATGGAGCCAACTTCCCAGCCTGCCACTTGTCTGCTTTCTGCCTCTTAATTGTGTGTCTCTGGGAGGTCCATTGTCTCTTTCTGTCTACTTACATGAGTCAACCACCACCCTTATCAACTGCCATGTTTCTTGCCTCCACCTCCCAAATGGACATTAGAAAAGTATTCCCACCTATCCAGTACCACAAAGTACTACTGAGCATTACTAACTACTACAATGCATTATTCAATCCCGAAAAGGCAGCCTCCCCTGCAGCTAGCCAGCCTAGACCAACTGGTGCTGAAACCTCAGCAGTCCACCACTGACATCAAAGAGGAATCTCTTCCCTCTACGTCAAAGGCGACAGAGGAAGAGGAAGAGGATGGAACCCTCCTTCAATCCTGTAAGAGTTCCCACAAGAGAGAGCCGGATCACCATCTGACATAGCCAGAGCCTGGGGTCCATTCTGGAAGGGCCCTGCCTTCTCTCCTCCCTGTCCACCCATCTACTTCCAGGACGCCAGGGGCGCCTGGCGAGCAGAGAGGAAGATGGGCCTATGGGAGGCTGAGGGAGGAAGCCCAGGACAGCTCTCTGAAGGAATGAAATCTGTTATTCCTCTGAACCAGACCGGACATGGGAACTAGCAAACTGACTCAACTGTGTTTATGGGCACAAGAGACTGAGAAGTTTGAGGTTTGCTTTTGCTGTTGTTGTTGTTTTGTTTTCAATCTGAGAGAAGCCAAAGAAATCATGGAGTGTGCCTTGGGCATCTTCCAGGAACAGAAGCCCTGGCTACGGCGTGACTTGAACAGGCAAAGGGGGCAGAGAAACTAGTAAATCCAATTGCTGCTAAAATCTTTCATCCCTGTTTGTTCAGCATTATGTCAACGATGACCTCATTCCCTGGCAAGCAAAGCCAACTGTGTGACTCCATTCTGTGGCCAGAACCAAGCTCCATGCACCTCCATCACCCATCCCTAGCTGAATGCCTTCAACACATAAAAGTGTCCCCACACTTCCAGCTGCTGCCAAGTCCCCCGGCCTCTCCCTCCCCCTCCCCTGCCCGAACCCTTGCTGCTGGAGGAACTGCCGGCCTTGCCCCCCACTTCACTTTCTCCATCCCAGAGGTCAGTCAGTAGCTCCTGCTTCTCTCCTTCACTCATGCCCACCATCTTCTGAGTCCCCCACCTCCTCCTCTCAGCTTGGTATTATAGTGTGTAAGCCTTCAGTATCAGGACTCCATCAAAAGCAATCAAAGACCTCTCTGCACACTGCCACTCACATCTCTGTCGATAACCCTTAGAGGGCATGTGGCTATCCAACTTGCATGGAGTAGCTCCTGGATGGCATGCCCCCTCTAATTGCTCAGTTTCCCTCATCTTCATCCGACATTGCAGTTCGTCCTGCCCCATAAGCCCCTCTACCAGGTTGTGTATGTCTTTCACAATGCCATCTTTACCATCTTTGCCCTGTCCTGTTATCATAAAGGATTTCACTGCAATTCCACACTTGGTGAATCCCTCTCTGAAGAGAGGTATGGAATTGGAAGAAAAGTAGTTGTGTTTTAAAGACTTGAGTTGTAAGTCCATAGCTAAGAAATTACCTTTCAGTTTCCTTTAAAACAATGGCCATAAAGGAAGACCCTATTGCTGAAGAAATCACAGAGTGTCATCAAACAACACCAAGAGATCCTTCTAGATCCAGAATGGCAACCAGCTCCCAGATGGTAGCATGTGTAGCATTGGAAGGTGTTGCATGAGCTGCCAGGGGAAATTGGTCAATAATATTTGGAGAAAGCAGAGACCACTGATATACAATATAGACACTTGTCCAAGAATGCTGTACACAGGGCTGTATGGAAGAGACCAGCAAGTCAAGAAATGCTCATCTGAGCAATAGTGGCACTAATCCGAGAAGGGTACTCAAAGGCTTACTGATTGGCTAAGAGATTGCTTAGTGACAAGGAACCCTTCGCTGGAACTGGGATCCATGGCAAAATCCTATGGGGACCAAGATCTCGGATTCCTAAGGGAAATTCCCACTACCAGAGAGCTACAGAGAGGCTACATCCATTAGGAACTAGCCAAAATAGTAATGTTGTCTCATTTAACCTATATTGATCTCACTCACCAATGGAGATTCTGTTTGTATTTTCAGAAGGCATTGAGAGAGCTAGGGACAACCCAATTCCACCAATAAGACATTGAATGATGGCTGACATTATGGCAGAAGACAAACCACCCCAGGCCTTCACACAGGACCCAAATGAAACCTACAAGAAAGTAACGAGACAAACAGGAAACCAATCACCATAGCAAATCTGATAACCCATGAAAAGTCAATGGAGATAGACACCAAAAATACCCAACACAACCCAGGGCAAAGATCCAGAGATACTTAAGATCTCAACAACAAAGCAGACTTAATACTCCCCTACTATGACTCAGGGAACTGAGTGGAAGAGGGGGGAGGAAAGACTATAAGAGCCATGGAAGAGAACTGCCAGAGAAATGGCCCCCTCAGTAACAACATGCAAAAGGGTAAGAAAAAAAAAAAAAGAAAGAAAAACTGGCTACCTCTGGTGCAGTTCATACCCCCTAACCTATGGACAGATCTAGTATGCCCACTGAGGAAGGACTGAGGAGGGAAATGGGGACACCTTCACAAGATTTGCTCATACAATGTATTAACTTGTTCATAATAAAGATATTTTAAAAAATAACCCCCCCAAATAAAGAAGGAAAGGGTGGTGGGAGGGGACTATAATCGGTATATAGATGGTATAGATAGATAGATAGATAGATAGATAGATAGATAGATAGATAGATAGATAGACAGACAGATAGATGGAAGTTGCCAATAAAAAACTAAAAAAAAAATAAAACAATAACCAAAGTTCCCATGGCCCAAGGAGAAAGTGCTAGGAACATGAACACATCAGGAAAAAAGGGCATCTGGTGTGCTTCCCTGACTTGTTTCAGTCTGGACTTCAGCAAGTGTGTGTGCATGTTGCTTCCTCAGAGGAGAGGAGACAGAATTCAGACCTTGCTGAAATAGAGCTTGAAACAAAACAAAACAAAACAGCAGCAGGCCCCATGTCTAGAGAGCTCCTGAATGGAGGTCAGGACCCCCAGGGCCGACAGCCCAGTGCAGCAACACTGCTCTTGATGTGCAAGGTGATGACAGAGATGATGCCATCCATGGCTACCCAGTCAGGAAGGCTTTCACAGGGCTGGAGATGGAAGTTTATGGACCTGAGTTCAGATCCTCAGAACCCATGTAACGAGAGTCTGTCAACCCAGTGTTCCTGTGGCAAGACGGGAGGCAGAGATGGAAGGACCATCAGAAGCCCAGGGCCAGGAACTCTGACTGAGGCAGCAGTGAACAGGAGATCCTGCCTCAGACAAGGTGCAAGGTAAAACCCAAGACCTGAGGTTGTCAGCTGAACCGTCCTCGTGTGCTGTGGTATCCTACACACACGCACTCAGATACACAAGTACACACACACACACACACACACACACACAGAGAGAGAGAGAGAGAGAGAGAGAGAGAGAGAGAGAGAGAGAGCAGGGTACTCCCCCCTCATTCCCAGTCACCTCAGAGCTCTAGGATAGATAGAGAAGGTAAGTAAAAACTTACAATTCTGTGAATTTATTCTGAATAGAATACACCAGAAGCCCCTATAAAGTCCTTGTTGCAAATTCAGTGTTTGATGGTATAAGGTCATCAGGTGGTGGTTGGTTACTTTTGGCTGAGGAAGTAGGGCACTCATCAGTGTGATTTCACCTTGAATACAATGGGGGATCTGCAGAAATAAACCAAGGGTGTCTGAGTGCTGGGGGGAGGGGGGAAGGGAGGAGAAGAGGAGTGTGACATGGGAGGTGAGAGAGGTTTTTCCTTTATTATCTCTTTTCTTCTATGGGATTCGGCCTGGAAGAAAGTATGTATGTAGCAGCTGATATGAAGTTCCCATTTCTTGCTCTGCATTACATAAATGTCTCTGAGAATCCAAACATCAGTAGGAAGGCTCTCACACATTCACCCTATCCATGGTAGTAGCCTGGAGAGCCATGAAGAGACACATAGTTACAAGTTGTGATAAATAACCTAAACTGAACCTATGCAATGTGTGCACATTTGGGTTACACTCCATAATCACAGACCTTGAGAAATCTGAGACACATTCAGGAATGTACAGAATGGCAGTGTGGTGTGTGCTACGAAGATGATTGGCTGGATCAAGTGCCCACTGCTCAAGCCTGAGGACTTGAGTCCCATTCTCCTGCACCCACATGAAAACTGACCTCAGTAGCACAGATCTGTAATCTCAATTCTAGGGTGGGGGGGGGCTTGGTAGTTAACATTTCTAGCCAAACTGGTGAGTTCCCAGTTCAATAGGAGACCTTATTTCATAATAAAAAGGTAGAGAAAGAATACAGGAAGATACTTGATATCAACCTCTGAAATTTACATGCATGTACATATGCAAGTTTACACATGTGCACCCAGATGGATATGAACACACATATACACGTGCCCACACCAAATACGTCCACCACGTGCCAAAAAGAAAATTCAATGATTTGAATGGCTGGAGGGTTGCAGGGTATCCCATGGGAGGAAGATGGAAGAATGGAGCCGTAATGAGTGACGGGAAAGGGAAAAGGGAAAATAAATTGAAAACAAAGCCATGGACTATAAAGTGAGGGAAATGAGAGTGGAGATGAACCCCAGGAAGGGAGAGGGTGAGGGAAAGAGCATGGTGGTGAAATGCTGAGCTCAGTCCTGGTGCCTGAGCTGAGACCTCAGCTCCAGCTGATGGCTGAACAGCTCTGTACTTCCATTTCCTTAAACTGCATGAACCTTCCACTGAGTTTCAGAGTAAACTGAATTAACATACAGCCTACAACTTCTGAGGTCTTGACTTGACAATGACCAGAAAACGATTCAGTAGAAATAGTACCTGGCATTTATTTCTCCCCTAGGGCTAGTACTATGTGATCCTATATTCTCTTAATATACTGTGGAGTGCCGTGAGCTATGGCCCTTGGCCATGTGATCACAAGGGTCTGGAGCCCATTCGTTAAGAGTGTACCGTGTGGTTAACATATGATGCTCAGGAGGTTGAGATGTTAGATGTGTTTTCAACTTCAACTTACTGTGGTTTTATCTGGATACAACTCCAGTGCACATTGAAGGAAACTTGTATATCAAGTGTTCAGACATCACCTGACAAACTCTGAAACAGTAAAATGGCTTTTCAATTATTTAGGATGGCTTAAAATGTCGAGAGAAGCAATCAGGCAGATTTTCATGGGCCCTTACAATCCAACAGTTAGAGTCTAATAATAATAAATTAAGGATTATTATAAATTGCATACTATACATCCTGCAGCAATGATATGGGCCTGTTTTATTAACTTGAAATCATTTACGACAGAGAAAGCAAATAATATTCTTTAGTTATTTAAATCTATGTGCCCATTTTCATGAAAATTGATGGGTAGTAAAAACAGATGAGGTAGAATCTTTATGTCTTTTGAGAAAAATCTACCACTAAACATACACACACACACACACACACACACACACACACACACACACATTTGCACACGCAATTCTTTCACTATGCATTTCTTTTGTCTTTTGAGCTACTGACTTACCTAGATCAGTTTCCTGTTTCACTTAGTAGGATGATTACTAATCAATCCTTATAGCTTGTCTCTATTTTCCTATTTATACTTTAAAGTCAAGGGCACTGGACACGTTGAACATAAACTGCAACAAAAGGGCAGATAATGTATGTTTTCCTAACACCAAACAAAACCAAAAAATCTATAAATACAATGGCTCAAATTTGTCATGCAAATTCTTTAATCTAATATAAGACTTCAAAGAAATAGGATTTGAAACATGAATTCATAAGAAAAATATAAAATGCATAATTTCATCTCTCCTGCCTGCTGAAGAAGGAAATAATATTTTCCATGCAGGAAAGAAAGGGAAGAGGCTTTATTTCCACTTTAAAAAAGTCTCAGGAGGTTCAACAACATGCCAGCTTCCTACAGTAGTTTTCCATTTTAAAATCTTTCATCTGAAAATTACAAATTAGCTATCTATATTCCCATATGGGCAGAACAAACATGAAACATATTTTTGCCAGTTCAGAGCAAAAATTTTCAACTCAGGGAGAGAAAGCAACACTCTGAAATGAGGCAGAAAGAACAGCTACGTGTCAACTCCTTAAGCCAAGGGAGGGCAAGTTTTCTTTGGCAAAACCAACAACACATTTCTTTTTCCAGCTCTAACTACAATATAATATTTTATCTATACAAAAACAACCAGTGACTATACAGTGTATGCAAGTCACACAGGTCAGCCTGTGGAGATTTTTAAATTACTTTATCATCTTATGTGAGATCAAATTTATTTAATTAAAATATTTTATTTATTTGCAAGCAGATAGATACAAAGAGAGATATAGAGAGCATGAACTCCAGATGACTGTGCCATTTTGTGAATCTGGCTTAAATGGATACTGAGGACTTGAACCCGGGTCCTTAGGCACCAGAGGCAAGAGCCTTAATTGATGAGCCATCTCTTCAGCCCGTGATCAAATTTTAAATGCACAAATTACAAATTTGTGCTTTTGATAATTGTGATTAAAGAAAGTAAGACAGGAGCAGGGAGGTCAGTAAGGAGTTTGTCATGCAAGTTTTAAGGAGTCAGTTTGGGTCAAGAGCACCTGTGTGAATCTCAGATGGGCCTCCCTGGTGCTCTTGATGCAAAAACAAAGGATTTCGAGGCAATCTGGCTTAGCTAGACTAGAAGAACCAGTAAGCTCTGGGTTCAAGTGAGAGATTCTGTCACAAAAACAAGGTGATCAAAAAAGATACTCTATCTCAACCTCTGGGCTCCGCATGGATACATATGCACAACTGTGCAATGCATCTGCACACAGATACACTCAGATGTGAACACCTGCAGAAAAGCATATCTGAAAAAATGAAAAAAATAAATATAGCAACATGACAAAAAAAATTCAAAAGCCATACACAGTTCCCAGAACATGCTACTTTTGAGATTTATAGGGCTTTTAAGGTATAAAAGCACTGATCTTCATGAGCGACTCAAGAACACTTATTGGGCTATGGTTCTAATTCATCCTAAGTGGAGTGGAGGCCAGCCCCAGTGCCCTCACTGTAAGAGAGTTTGTGATTCAGCTCAAAGATATTACAGATACATTTTATATCATCTCTTCTTGTTGTTTGTATAATTTAAATTCATAAGTAGGAAGAATACAGAAAATCTCATCATTACCTTTGTTATTATTAAACTTTAATTGTAGGCTTGTAAGGACCTAAAAAAAAAAACTAAGTCACTAAAAGTACTATTTGGAGCTGTACACTGGATCCTTTCTGTGTCCTTCAGAATGGGGGACGAAGGGCACTCCTAAGGAATATACTTAGGTTTCTCTTCACAGTTCTGAGTTTCCCTTCATGATTCACTCTGATCCCTTCTGGGATAACTCCTAAAATAGTGTCTAGAATTGACTTCCCATTCAATCCCAGTTAGGACGCTGAAAGTCCTCAGAAGGTACACTGGGAGGTAGTAGGACCTAAGTCCCTGGAGCTGTGCCCATAAAGGGGATTGTGGGATCTCAGTACCTTCCTCTTTGATCTCAATAATTACTTTTGGTTTGCACTTTAACATTTTCCTATGCTGTCAGCTTGCCTCACCACACATCAAGAAATCAGGGCCAATCAGTTATAGACAGGAACCTCCAAGGCTGTGTGACAAAGTAACCATTTTTCTAGATAAGATAACTGTTCCAGGCACGTTCATTAGAGTAAGAGGAAACTGACCAACATACATGCCTTCCATTACAACCTTTCCTGTCTAGTTCACAGTTTATAATGGAATTTAATTATGAACCAACTTTTTCCTACATATTCAAGTTCCAGACTTGGGGGATGATCATTCTTCATGTCTTCCTATCACATGCTCAGTGAACCTCAAAACTCTAACAAGTGTCATCCTCCTCCAGCCACACAGTATTATTGCTGAACATGCCAGATACACACTCCCCTCACCAACTCACGCTGTCTCTTCCTTGAGCCCTAACTGCTCACTCTGCAGGTGTCTGAATGAATCATTCCTTCATTTCTGTCAGATATTTACTAAAGAGGCACATTCTCACCAAGGATGACCCACACCAACCTGCCACCATGTTGGCACTCTCAACACTCTCAGATTTGTTTCCTGCTTAATTCTTTCTCTCTAGTACTGATCACTACCTACTAGACAGTTTGCATATTGTTTCTCTGTCCCGCTAGAATAAAAGCTCAATTTTGATCGGAACTTCTGATTTGCTTCATTTTAATATCCAGGATACAATGAGTTGTGGACATTCAGCAAGTGTGGATGGATAGATGGATGAATGAATAGTGTGCACATGAATAAACAAATGAAGTCCTCTGAAGGTTGATACAATCTTTTTTTTTCCCCCAGCCATCACTAATGCTTTAATTGCAAGCCCTCAGTTCCTCATAGCTAGTGGAATTTTTAATACTATTTATTCAACAAGTTAATGTATTTAGAATATAATTAATTCTGTTCTTTCTTTCTTTCTTTGCCTTCCTTTACAACCTACTATTTAAAGTAAATCCTAGCAATGTTGCCTCATTAGTGCTCACATATCCCAGAGAACACAGAGAAAAGAATAGAGATTAAATATACATTCACTGTTGATGTCTTAGCATCAGCTAAATCACTGTGCCGAAATACAGATGCTTTCAAAATGCTGAGAGGAAAAAGAAAAGTCTGATTCGATATTTTTCTAAGGCCTGGGAAATTGTGGTACATTTTACTACACAATAAAGTTCCTATAATAGTTCACATAAGTATCTATTTTAAGTTTGCTAATGCATGCAGTTTATGAAGTACTTTTAAGTGGAATGTTAACCATGGTTTGAATAGGTTCTTAGCTGCCTTTTCTATTTTAAATAAAACTATACTTGGGCTTTTCCTCATGGAGATTTGACTTTTTCAAATAAAGATTGTATTAGCTGACTTAGGATCTATTTCTGATTCTAACCTTCATGTAGGCATCACTCAAGTGATGAGCCCACTAATAGTGATCCCTACCAGGTATAATGTATGCACTCATTAGGAAAACACTCTTCCCTAGCTGTTCAGATCTCCTGCAGAAGGGCCCAGAGTTGTTGCAGACACCAAACTGTAGGAGGTAAACCCTTTTTAAAAAGCTTCTCGGGCTGGAGAGATGGCTCAGCGGTTAAGACACTTGCCTCCAGTGCCTAAGGCCCCCAGTTCAATTCCCCAGGACCCACATATGCCAGACCCACAAGGTGGTAACCCTGGTGTGCGCTCTCTCTCTCTCTCTCTCTCTCTCTCTCTCTCTCTCTCTCTCTCTCTCTCTCTGTATCTCTGCTTGAAAATGAGTAAATAAAATATTTAAAAAATAAAAATAAAATAAAAAATAAAAAGCTTCTCATCAATAAATTCAGGTTGTGAGAAGAAGAAAAAAAAACCACAGAAGCAACAGTAGAAGATAGTTAAGACGATCAAAGGTCAGCAAGGCAGCGGTGGCACATGGTCAGCTAGGTTGGCAGAATTTTTTAATCAAAATTCAGCGACACAAGGGGTGGTGGTGGTGGGGTGTATTCCTGTCTCGTGGAAATGAGGTATTTACCAGAGCAAAGCTATGTTCTTTAAGACACGCATGGCTGTGTAGGCAAAGAGGGTAGAAATTTAAGAGCTCAGAGTAACAGAGGGAAAATGTATTCTAAAGTGAGACATGCAGAGAACTTTTACAGCAATATTATGATTTAGCAATCAATTTTCAGTTAGGCAGCCTCAAAAGTATTTCAGGAAAAACTGAAGGAGAAGAAGGAGGGATGAAGAGGAGATATGTTTAGTCCCCAGAGATGGCTATATGCTGCAGTCTGAATGGGAAATGTTCCTTTACAGGCTCACACATTTAAGCACCTGCTCCCTAGCTGATGGCACTCTTGGAAGGTTATGGAACCTTCAGTGCTTGCGTGGAGCCATGCTGCAGAAAGTGGGTCACTAGGCTTGCGCCTTGAGGTTTTACAGCTTCATTTCTTGTCCACTCTCTACTTCCTGACTGCAGATACAATGTGAGCAGCCACCTTAGAACCCTGCCACCATGCCTCCCCATTTTGATGGACTCCCTTTAACCATAACTAAAATTAACCCCTCTTACTTTAAGTTCCATCTTCTCAGGTATTTGGTTACAAGAAGAAAGTAACCAATACAACCTACAAAGGTATATTGATTTATAATGAAAACATAAAATTATGCATCTACTCTCCACCATGGAGGGGCTTGAACCAAATGAAAAACATTTAACTTTCATAAACCTCCTCATTGTCCCCCCATAGGACTCTGCCTTTATGAACACTTCAAGGAATGCTAGCAACGATGGGAGAGCCTAAAATTCAGTACTTCAACATCAATCCCTTGGCACTGCTATGCTGCGTGGTAGAGAAGGCCACTGGAGGTCAGAGTGAAGGTGGCCACCACTGTCCCCCCTCCAGACCAGAGCGTCATTACACACACTCAGCCACCTTCAACCTAACGTGTTGTGTCAAGCTGTCACTTCAAACCGTGGCAAATATGCACCATCTTTTCTAGAGGTTTTTATAAAAATAATGAGATGCTAGTCAAGGTCTTTTATTTCAATTATATTCTGAATTATTTCCCCAGCACATCAAATATCTATTTTCTGAGTATATACTATATATGCCAAGCTTTATTTTATCCTTTAGGGGGATATTCCATGAGTAACAGAACAGTTTTTTAAAAATTCAGCCTTTGGGAGTTTGTATTCTATAGAGATGATAACTAACGGGAAAAATAAAAATTAGGTTAGAAAGTAATTTGAAAAAGCAAGATAAAAGAGATGGAAAGATATTGGAGATGTAAGGAAGCGGAATCAGGTTGTATCTCTAAGTGTGTAGTGAAAGCAGGCTTTACCAAGGAGCCATTTAAACTAAAACCTGAAAGTTCAGGATTGTTGCAGACAGAGGGAACGGCTCACTGACTCTCTGAGCCCAAGCATGCCTGTGATGGATCGGCTGAGAAGCCAAAAGCCAGGAGGCCAAAGTTCCTGAGGTGCAGAGAGCTTGGAGGGTGGTGGGCAAGGGACAAAGGGGATGACTTCCATGAGTCCACAGGGACTAGTAAGAACTTGGGCTTTTACTCACTGTGAAATGGGGAGCCACTGAGATGCTCTGGGCAGAAATGTAATGTGGATTTTATATTAATATGGCTACATGAGTGCAAGATGCAATCAAGGTGCTGTATACCTACTTCCTCCAAATCGAACCATTTACTTTAGGAAGAAAGAGGGAGGCTCGTAAGAATCAGGATGGTAATGAAACTGACAGGGTTCTAGAAATTCAGAAAGTTTTATGATTCACTAGGGCTTTTCTCAAGGTTATATGAGCGGAGGTGCTGGTGGAACTGTCTGCAGATTGAGCAGGTAAAGTCAGGGATGTGTCTTTCATGACTTATCACCCATAATGGGATAGGTTTTCTGGCAATTCAGTTGCCTTTGAGTTACCCACACTCCTGTCAAGTAACCAATAAATTCACTACTTCACTAAGCCAGACATGGGTGGTCAGATGCCTTATTGACTAATTGTCCCCAGTAAAATTCACACAACAGAGTGAACCCAATCAGTAGTAAGCAGTGGCTTCAGCAGTGACCAGGCATGAGAAAAGGACAGAACAGGACCCAGGGTGGGCTGTGTACCTGCACAGAAGAGCTGTTCACCACCTGTCTGTCCTCTGCTAAAATGCCGGTGCTGTGGGCTTGTCAGGATTATCAGCCACGAGAATTCAGGCATCACACAATGACTTCCTCAGCCCAGAGAAGTCAAGTCACACAATCACTAGTGACAAATGGCAATCAAGGGAGGACAGAGAAAAACCCAAATAATAAAATACTGTATGGCAATACAAAAACACCAGCCACCTGCTCGTTGCCCATCAGACCTTCTGAGAATGAGAATAATGTGGAGAGCTTGTTTCAATGACAGATTCCTCAGCCTCAACCCAAATAACCTGGAATGTGTGGGTTTAGCTAGAGCACCCCACCCACCTCCATGAACTTTTATGGGGGAGCAGTGTGAACAAGGTTCAACACAGAAGCAGTGTGAAGATGGTAGAGGGGGCCAGACAAGAGTTATATGAGATTAAATATTATTTGATCAGATCTGCAGGCAAGCAGTAAAGAAGGAAGGAAGGGAGGGAGGGAGGTAGAAAAGGTGGCTGGCGAGATAGCTCAGTGTGTAAGAGCACTTGCTGTACAGTCTTAAGGACATGAGATTGCTCCCAACACCTATGGATAAAGTTGTGCATGTCTGTAACCCTAATGCCAAGGGAGGAAGAGAGAAGAGATAATTGCATCTCACTGTTCAGCCAGTCTAACTAAATAATAACCTTTGCACATTCAGTGAGAGAGCTCTGTCTCAGGAAATAATGGCCATATATGAGGGCAGCCATTGTCCTCTGGACTCCACACTTAGACACACAGGGCACATGCATCTGCACATATGTAGACATACACCCACACATGTACACATACAATACATTCCACATATGCTGAAATGAATAATAAATAATTTTGGTGCTCATTAGAATGGCCAAAGGCATGCCTTACCTTACCCTATTCAGAAGTATGGATAGAGGACTTGACATTTATTTGTCACCGTTAGTCACACAGGAAAGTAGGAGTAGAAACACCATTTATGACAGTCTCCAAGTGGAACTACCACAAACCTACACCACAGTCAAATGGATCTGCCCAGACTGTTCAAAGGATAAAATAACATCTCATAAACAAAAATGTTACAGAATGAAGCTGGACTGCAAACTGGTGCTTACTGAATGGTTCCATTTATAAAAACAAACAACTGCACTGT
The DNA here is from genome assembly GCA_004024765.1 of Zapus hudsonius. Classification (NCBI taxonomy): domain Eukaryota; kingdom Metazoa; phylum Chordata; class Mammalia; order Rodentia; family Dipodidae; genus Zapus; species Zapus hudsonius. The sequence continues at coordinate 7,523 of PVHP010014264.1, read as the reverse complement.
ATGGTGGCTGGAGATTTCTTACACTGTGTATGTGATAAATTGGGGGAAGCTGTGGTCAAGCAATGGTGGAAAATCAGCAGGAGAAGGTGCTTTTGGGTGTCAGTAAGGTTTTGACACTTAGTGTGAATGCTGAGTAGACCGCTTCAGTCAACAGGAGACCAAGGCAGGAGAATCCAGAAGCTCGAGGGCCAGTCAGACCAGCAAAGCAGCCAAGGGACCCTGTCTCAAAAAAGAAGGTGGAAGAAGAGGACAAGTGCCCCAAGGTTGTCCTCTGACCTGCATATGGAAATGGTGGTACACATAAGTCCACATACACAGACACACACACACACACACACACACACACATAAACACACACATATCTACACACATACATACACGTATGTACATGTAGAGAAAAGATAGTTTCATTAAGATCTGTTTGTATGATTCATGCACTATGTGTCTAACTTGATACTTTATCAAAAACTAGAATTTATGAAACATCTGTTTACATAAAATCATGATATCCATTACTGTACTTACATACATGAAACCAACAGTGAATAAAAACACAATTCAGTTGTGACTTCTTTCTATATCTCTCAACAAAATTTGAGTTATATTCATCCTATGCCTGACTGACATTAACTTGTGTCAGTATTTTCTTCAGCCCTCAAATAATATTCAGGAGGACACTTATCTTCCCTTGAGGTAGGGCATTGCACAAGTTGTGTCTGATGGCTCCCCTGGAAACCTTACCCTAAACCACAAGGATTGGCAAAAATTAGAAAGACTGTCACTTCCATTTGTCCTGTGTGAGATAGTCCTACTTTCTATATCCCTGAATCCTGAATGGATCGATTTTGTTTAGTTTGATTTTTCTGAAAAGCCCTGTTTACAAAGACATTTTGTATTTGCAATGGAGGACACATTCCTAGGAATAAATACCCACATTATTTTAACTGTCCCTGCAGCCTCTGAAATGAGATCCTGTCAGGTGCCTTCCATAAATATCTAAGGCATTAAATGAGGTCATTTTGGGCTACCGTGTCTTCCTCACACAGTGTTCTGCTGTTTGAAGTCAAGCAGTGGGGAAGCACCCAGTAATAGCAGAGGCTTTGTACTGATTCCAGCATGAAGCCCCTTCTTTTCTGAGGGGGAATTTTGGAAGGAGAAGGGAACCTCGTCATGTATGTGAGCGCAGAGTAACTGAGGGAGAGGAATGCCCAGAAGCAAAACATTGTTAGAAAAACAAGTCAGAATGCCTGACTGATGGTTAGATGTATACTGTGGAAACAGGTGCAAGTAGCTGGAGATGTCAGGCAGGTGGTAGTGTTCCTACCATGAATAAAATCCTGGGCTTGATTCTTATCACTGCATTAAACCAGGCATGGTAGCCTTACCAGGGAAGTGGAGGCAGGAGGATCAGGAGTTCAAGACCATCCTTGGCCATATACAGAGCAAGTTCAAAGCCAGCCTAGGCTACGTGGGACTCTGTCTCACAAAAAAATAAAAAGAGGGAAGGGAGGTAGGAGGGAAATAAAGAGAAAGATGAGAGGGAGAGAATGAGAAAGGAGAAAAAGAAAAGAAAAAAACTTACTTCATATTATGCCTTGCTCTTTAGACCACCATCATTTGCAAGCATATTTTGAAATTTGTATTTATGTATGTGTGTGTGTGTGCTTGTGTTTACAATAGGGCCTTTTGTTGCTGCAGAGCAATATCAGATGCTTGTGCCATTTTTTGCATCTGGCTTTATGTGGGTGGCTTGGGAACTGAACCTGGGCCAGCAGACTTTGCAAGTAAACTCTTTAATCACTGATCCATTTTCCCATTCCCCAGAGTGGGGAATTTTAAAGCCATGACAGCCACAAGAAAATATGGAAGAAAGTCAACACAAGGATAACAAAGTTGGCACTGGATAACTAAAGCCTGTTTCTTCAGTTTGAAAGGAATTCCTAGTGAAATCCTTATTCTTGACTCATTTTTTGGACAAAAACTCTTTCTGGGCTAAATGTATGATTAAGTAAGACCTTTAAAACTTTTTAAAAGATTATTTCAAGTTCATAGCCAAAATGTAAGAAAGGTACAGAAGTTTCCTAAATAATTTTTACATATTGTCTACAGAAAACAAATATTTTTCAGATGGTTTCTTAGGAAGACAAGTGTCTCTGAATAGCAGCATTTTCTGTCCTGGTATATTGGGCTTGATTAGAGCAAGAGGCACCTGTTGATCAGGAATCAATACACAATACAAAAAAACTCTTCTGAGTTCTAGAAAGCTGAGGGCTTGGAGCAAGAGCCCTCATTGTCTAATACAAGACTTCTCCTTCCTTATCTTTTAAGAAAAGGCACAGCCTTTAAAGGAAGTGTGAGTTTTAGAGAGGATCACTGGAGATTTTCAATGCTGATGTGAGGATTTAGAAGCTTTCTGGTGGGCATGCCTTGAGATCCTTCCCCTACATGGGCCTCCATCAGGGCAACATCATCTATGGCAGTGGCAGGATGCCTATCCATTTTACCAGGGCTGTCTAAGGATTTACAGAGCAGCGGGATGTCCCTCCTCTGTTCTCCCATAGGTCCCTGTGTGCATCTCTGAGGCAGACAAGCACAGAAAAAAGCTTAGCAACCTGGGACACCACTTGGCTGGGCAGTAAACATACCCTTCCTAAAAATGCACCTAGCAAGCTTTTGGAAGCCTGGGACCTGCACTGATCTGTACATGCATCCCACTTCAAACATTAGAATAAGTCTCTCCTCCCCTAAAATTTTTAGAAACACCCCTTTTGTCGTCATTTTCTATTCAAATGTGTTCCAAGATATGTTTGGGTTTGGAAAACATAGGGCTAATCCAGACTGAACTGGTATTTTTGGCACATACATAGTAAAGCAAACTGTGTCCTCTGAGTAAATTTTGAAGAAGAATTCCTTACTTACCATCCTATGCTAATGCATAATTGGGTAAATCTAAGATTAAAATAAGAAGCATCAAGATGCATCATGGGAAAGAACATGCACAGTATAGAAAAGCTTACATAACTTGGGCCTGTCAATCAAAACAGAGAACCATCCAAGGTATACCCATAGTAACCAAACAGTACCCCCACTAACTTGGGCAATCTAGCTCAAGGAGCACATGGCTCCCTTGCAGCAGATTCCTCCCCCCCTTTTTGGTATTTTTGCTTTGCTCACAAATAAAATTTCTTACCACTTTGCTATTTGGGCACACTTCAGTTCTTTGAATAATATATAAGAATGTGGAAATACCCATCTCTATCAAGAGTTCTTTTTTTCCTTTTCACAATATTTCCCATTTACATTTATCACTCCCATGACATTGTGGGATTACATATAAGAAAGCTGACTTCTGTATAAGTCCGTGCCATTTCTTAACCTTGAATCTAGAATAATGCAGACCTCGGCAGAATGTTTTGTAAGTGAATGAACAAATGCAAAAAAAAAAAAAAAAGAGTGAATCTGAATCCAAGGCATAACTTGCTGATAATGTACTCATGTAGTCTTCCCATCAGGCTTTACTTTAAAAGTTCACATATGGAAAATGTAGATGGTTACATAGTAAGATAGATTTGGAAAAAAAACTTTATATTGATACAGTGGCTTATCCCAATATAACCTATGGAATCACTGGCAACCTGATGTTTCTATAGGAAAGGCAGAGAAGGTTTCTATGTTGCTAGCTTTGGTATTTTTGATAAAACTATAAAATAATTAGGACATACAGAAGGGTATATATGCTCAAAAAAGGAAGGGGGCTGGAGAGATCTCTCAGTGGTTAAGGCACTTGTCTACAAAGCCTAACAATCTGGGTTCAAATCCCCAGTACTCAGGTAAAGCCAGGTGCACAAAGTGGCACATATATCTGGAGTTCATTTGCAGTGGCTGGAGGCCCCTGTATTCATTCTCTCTCTCTCTCTCTCTCTCTCTCTCTCTCTCTCTCTCTCTCTCTCTTAAAAATGAAATTTTGCTTTGATGACAGTATTGCAATTAGACCTCAAAGTTTTCTTTTCCACTCTATTTTGTAACTAGAGTTCTGATAAAATCTAACCTAAACGAGACAGAGACAGATTAGCCTGGTAGAAAAAGAAAAGAAAAGAAACAGAAAGAAGATGGTGCTGAGGGATTGTGTAATGAGAATTTTAAAATAGTTTAAGAAAAATAATGTAAGACAAAGCCAAGAACCTTTGACTCCGGACTCTAAGTAGTTCTATGCACACTGATAGGAAACCATCTTCCTGTGTGTTCTTCAGGAGTAACATGAAGTAGGTGGAGAGCTGAGCCACCAACATTCTTCTGACGCTAATATTTTGTGATTTTTTAAAAATATTTTTGAGGGAGACAGAGATAGACAGAAGAGAGGCAGATGGAGAGAATGGGATGCACTAGAACCTCCAGCTACCACAAACAAACTCCAGATGCATATGCCACTTTGTGCATCTAGCTTAATGTGGGTACTAGGGAATCAGAACTGGGTCTTTAGGCTTTGCAGGCAAGCACCTTATAACTGCTGAGCCATCTCTCCAGCCTATATTTTGTGATTTTAACAATGCATTTTTATTATAAAGGGCAGTTTTTAGAAGATGCTTCTCAACTTCCAATGGACTTGCCTTTGTAAATTTTTCCTCTTTATACCTTGTGAAAGAGATACTCATTCAGAGCAATGGCACTTCAAAGTTTGATCATTTCTTGGGTTGGTGAGAGCTGGAGATGCGCTCTGCAGTCAGGGTGAAGCTTCCAGTCAGCCACACAGCCTGCAGGGGCTCAGAGCAGCAGACACTTGGCATGACCTATGCTCTAAACAATGGTGTTGGGTAGGTGTATTAAATAATAGGTTTATCAGGCCATAGTTCCCTAGTGATGGTGCACATCTGTATGGACCCGATTGAAATAGTCTCTCCTGAATGTGACAGTTTCAGGCAAGTTCACAGATTCCAGGCCCAACCACCCACCCCCTCACCCGCCCCCTGAGTGGTAGGTGTTTCTAGCTAGAGCTCAAACCTAGGTGCGAAAACTGATTGGTCAGGTATGGACCAACCAGCTTTCTCTCTGACTTACCTGGCGGAGGTCTTAAAAAGTCACTGAAAAAAGTCCAGCCTCTTTTTCCTCCAAATGGCTCCCTAGGAGAAAAACTTCTAAATTTCCAGGCCTTGGGAAGGTAAGTCCTTCCCTCACCCCAGCCTAATAGCCGGGGTGGGGGTGGGTGCTTAAGATTTGGAGATCTGTGTAACTTCCCATTTTCCTTTAATTAAGATAAGGGCTACTTCCCCTATCCCACTCCCTAAATCCTCTAAACCTACTCCAATCTGAAATAAACGTGTGTGATAAGAAAATGCTCTCTTATCTAAATTGTCCAGTTCTTTGGCACACTGAGTGGGTGAAACCTCGGTGTTCACCCTGCTGTTACCAGTCCCCAGTACATGAAGAGAGAAAAAACAAATCAAATCAAACAAAAAAATAACCTGAAGCTCTGATTCAGGAAGTCAAGCCTGGGAGACCATCAAAAACTTAAAGGTCACACAACTACTGTCCAAGGTTGTGTCAATTAGAAAATGAAACGTTCCTTCCTGGGAGTTTGTTTAGTGAGCTCCACGCATGCAGCTCCATGAGGAGAGTCCTCAGCTGTGCTGAGCTGGGCTTTCTGGGGATGCAGCTGCCTGGGAATTGAAGCAGTTCTGGGGAGGTTGTCATCCAGGATTGCATGAGACTTCTTACAGCATGGCTGCCTTTGAGTGCTTTATTGCTCCTGCAAGCAACCCTTCATGCTGCTTTGTAAAGTAACCCCAATGAACTCTTTGGTTCACCAGAACTGGTTTTGGTGTAATCCGCCTTAGATCTGGTGTCTGTGCCCTATTTGGGGAGAAGATGTGTGTTCATGTGTCCCCAGGGGCAATTCCATTTTCTGCTACAGCATCTCACTGGAGCAGCAGCGTTACCACTGAGGCAGTTTGTTTCATATTGACTTTGCCCTCAATGAACCTAAATCTGAACAAGAGAGGAAAGAGTAGGCTTAAAAGACTCTGATTTGTAGGAAAAGGCTGTCTTCATATTGGCACCTATGATTTTCAATGCATTGAAAGCTAGGACGTACTCTAGGAGTCTAGCATTCTTAAGGTGTCCCAGTGCTTGACTCCTCTACATAGGATAAATACAAACACCTCCTGTTCTAACAATGAATTTCAAAGCAGTCAGAGGCATACAAATGCAGTACTCTAACTGAAAGGGTGCTCGCTTGACTTATAATTATCTTAAATATGACCAGTTTCTATTTACTCATTCCATCATAACCGTCCACACTTTGTGGAGTAAGCAAGCAGTTTTATGATGTGGGCACCCAGGACAGAGGAGCAGGGAAAGGCAGGAGGATCCTTTGAGGAGCAAGTTGAGTTCTGTGCAGTGAACCACGAATTTCTGTAGGCCACAGGCCATGGTGGGATGGACTGAAAGAAGAAATCCAGAGATTGGGTTTAATTTTGAATCTGTTATGAATTCAAGCGTTAGAGTATTTAATGCCTCCTATTTCCTCACTAATGAAATAAAAGGCCCAATCAAATGACTTCTAAATCCTCTTCCTGCTCTCATAAATTCGGATTCCCTGGCCTGGCTTGACCAGCAAAGATATGGCAATCTGGGTTGTGAAATGACTTCTGTAAATTATTAAGGTCTTAGAGCAGAACTGTAATGCTGGAAACCACGGACCCTGCAAGGATGTAAAAAAGTCAAGACCAGGAGCAGTGGCATCTTGTGTTTTTGAATGAGAGTTTTAAGGCCCTTGATGAGAGCTGAAGGAATTCTGGTCCTCTTTCTTCTCCAAAGTATCTGAAAATGATTAAAAATTATTTTGACAGCTGCAAATAATTGGGGAGAAGGTGAAAACAGGAAGTTCAGATGCAGAATGACCTCACTAGTTTCAGATTCCATCAGCCTAATATTCATATGATTTGGACGCGAGTAGCTGATTTCTATTTTTATGCTTCATACTCATTTTCAAGCAAAAGAGGGTAAAGCTAAATATAATCCTAACCCTTAAACCAAGGCTCATTAGCACACTAGACATTTCACCTTTATTTTGTGTTATTTTTCCATGGATGAAATGGAAATTAGAATTTCTCAGAGAAAGCCAACAATTGCTCCACTGAAAATCTTGGTCCTATCCTTTATCATCTATCACTAAGGGATTAAATATATTTACAGATGAATTATCATGTATTCAGGGAGAAACAATGTCCTATCAAACATACTTTAATAACAATCACAATAAGCTATGCTTTTAAGGTCCTTTAGAGTTTATATACAAAGAGCTTTTATATGCAATTTACTTCTGATTTGTGTGGGAACAAGAAGGTTGATAATTAGAAATTATTTCCATCTGCCTATTAGAAAACCTAGAACCTTTCTTTAGATATTAGTTCATCTAATATGTAGAGTAGCTAAAAAATTCTTTTATTTCAAGGGCATTACCCTTCTTGGTGATTAGTATGATCTTTTATTGTTCTTAATTTCTGAAGATTTAACTCATAAGAACA
>PVHP010014263.1:0-39403 GCA_004024765.1 Zapus hudsonius | reverse complement strand
ATAATTAGATACACTTAATAAGGGAGTAATGTGTTGATGTCTCCAGTTCCCCTATTTCCCTCTTCCCTGTCCCGGGTCAGTTGGGACCTCCGTTGGCAGTCTGGATCAGTCCATGGGGTAGGGGGTTGTGAATAGCCTAGGAGTCAACCCGGTTCCACCCCCTTTGCATGTTGTTACTGAGGTGGGCAATGTCTCTGGATATTCTCCCCCACCATGTCTCTTACAATTTTTCCTCCCAGTCTTCTGCTCAGTTCCCTGTGTCATGGTGGGTGAGTATTAAGGCTGTTTTGTTGTTGAGGCCTAGGGGCCTCTGTGCTTCTGCTTGAGGTTGTATTTAAAATCGTTGGTGTCTGTTTCACTGGTTCATCCTGGGTTGATCCATTGGCTGTGGTTATAGGTCTCTTATTTATCCCATCACTTCCTGTGGGGTTCCATGTGGATCCTCCAAGGTAGGTCTGGGGTGGCACATCTCTTACCAGGAAGACAGCTGTCTGCCTGTGGCTCAATGGTAGGAGGTTAATGCCTTTTTAAAAACAAATTTTACTGTCCTCTTTGAACTCATGAGGACCTAAAAGCATGACAAAATTTCTGCTTATGGAAACTAATTTAAATATGGGATACACATCCTGTTTATTCTCATAACTTGAATCAATTAAATTTCAAGAATTGACCTTGTCAGTCTGCTTGTCCTGTTATAGCAAAACACAACAGACTGACTGTTATATAAGAACAGTTCTGTCCTCAGGAAGCCCGAGTGATGGGATTACAGGCCTGTCATACCACTGTGGCCAGGACACTCAATGTGGGAGATCTGAACATTGATCACCTGGGTAAGATAATATCAGCTGGTTTCTCAACTGCAAAGCTACTAGATATTCTTCAGTAATTATTAACTCATAAAAAAGATGTTCATGACTCCAAACATACTTTTTTTTTCTCCTTAAATTTGTTTAGTTAGCACTCCTAGTTGGGTCTTACCTATAAATTTCTACTGTATTTTCTTATTTCCATCATTCATTCAAGATATACCACTGGGATTCATCTATAAGGAAGAGCTGTATCTTTTCTCCAATTTAACTATCTATTTGAAGATTTATTTATATCACTATCATCTCATGACTATTTATTTTATTGATTATAATCCAGTGTAATCATTACTACTTTGTGGCTGGAGTTACATGTGAGGAGTAGGTCTCTTGACTAGGTGAGTGGTTGGCAGGCTCTGAAGAAAAGACAACTTTGTTCCTCTAATCTGAAGAAAGTGTCTCTTCCCTTCCTAATGTTACCAGGAAAACAGACCGTGAGATTCTTCAATGACCTGTGATAGAACCTTCAAGAGTTAGGACTCTAGAATCATTTAGGAACTGAGCAGTGACTTCGTCTAGCTTCTTTGTATGGATGTGGGGTACAAAGTGATTCTGGGGTTATATCTTCTGTAGCCCCCCTTGAAGCTTGTAGGGCAGTTTTTTGGATCTGTGTGCCTAACTGCAAAAAAGGAGTTACCTTGGCTCCCAATCTCTATCAATATACTTTTATTTTATTTTTAAACAATTTTCATAATTATTTTTATTTATTTGGAAGGAGAGGTAGTTAGAGAACAAAAACGAGAGAGAGAGAGAGAGAGAGAGAGAGAGAGAGAGAGAGAGAGAGAGAGAGAGAGAGAGAGAGAATGGGCACACCAGGGCCTACAGGCCTACAGATGATGCTCCACTTTGTGCATCTGGCTTTATGTGGGAACTGGGGTATTAAACTCGATGTTGGTTTTGCAGCCAAGCATGTTAATCACCGAGCAAACTCTCCAGCCCTTAATACACATTTTAACAAGTGTCATAAGCATGTGTTACTATCATTTCTGCTTTAAACAACTTTAAATAATAATTAAAAAAACAAGACAATAATTTTCTTTCATTTACTGCAATCGCAACTCAGTCCATGTCTTGTGTTTATCAGTCTGCATTTAGCCTAGATTTTTTTTTTAACATTTCTTGCAGAGCATGTATTTGTTTGATTTTTTGATTTGTATTTCAGAATGCTTTATTTCTCCTCTATTTTCTAAGCTATTTATCTTGGGCATGGGGTAAAGGTGTTTTCCTTTCAGTCACTTGGAGATTTTGCTCTACTGTCTCTTGGTCTAAGGTAGGTATGCTACTGATTTCTCTTTCTGTACTTGCCATGTGTCTTTATTCTAGACTCAGGGTTTTTCCTTAACAGGTTGTTTAAATATACATTTAGATGTGTGTGTGTGTGTGTGTGTGTGTGTGTGTGTGTGTGTGTGTGTGTGCTTGTATTAATCCTGTATGGTGTTTCTGAACATGTTAAGAACTTTGATTTGTTAGCTAACTTTACCTTTAAAATATTATTTATTTATTTATATTAATTAATTTATTTCTGGGAGAGAGAAAGAGAGAGACAGGAGACAGACAGAGAGAGAAACAGACAGACTGGGTGTGCCACAGCCTCCAGCCATTGCAAATGAACTCCAGACACATGTGCCATCTGACTTTATGTGGGTACTGGGGAATCGAACTTGGGTCCTTCTGCTTTGCAGGCAAACACCTTACTGCTATGCCATCTCTGCAGCCCACCTAGCATTGTTTTTGAAGAATTCTTTCACCAGTTCTAGTTCAAACATTTTGTGTGTAGTGCTCCTCATTCTGTCTGTACTCTTCCCTAACATTTCAGTCACATTTGCCCAACAGCACTGGCGTGCTCTTTTCTTGGTTTATATTTCTTGCCTTTTTTTTTTCACACTTTATGTTTCAGTGTAGTTCCCATTTGTTTTTCTGACTTACTACTATGTAATAATCTATTTGTAGGAATTCCAATCTAATTTTCACTTTTCTGTCTCTGCTTTTGTCTCTATATTATCTGTATTTCTCACTTGGCCATGATTACTATCATTATCTGCCCATGTGCGTCATACCACTTCTATTATGGACTTTGAGATGGAGAGTCTGCTTAGTGGTTAAGGCACTTGCCTGCAAAGCCAATGACTAGAATTTGATATCTCAGAACCACTTCTCTTATGGACTTTAATATGGTAACTAATTCAATGACAGATTAACCGCAAAAATGATTCCTACACCTGAATCATATCTGGGAATGTTTTTATTGACTGGCTTGTGTTAGGGATGTGTTTAATGTTTCTAGCAATTAAATTCCTAGATTTTTTGTGAAGATATATATATATGTGTGTGTGTATATATGTATATGTATATATATATATATATATATATATATACTGTGTACGATTAGAGAGAATGAAATAATTTTTTTGAATTTAAAATAACTTTTATTCTTTTGGGTGTATTTGTGTGAATCTTGTCTGAACTTGGATTTGGTTTTAGGTGGCTGTTATTGCTGTTATCGTTGCTATGGTTACCCACAGTACACACTGGATATAATGTGAAGGCTGGGGTTTTCTCAGTGTATAAAGAGCACATGGTGTTTTATTGCATCTTAAAGAGCATCTTCCTCTGAAAGTTTCAGTGTGGATTTTGCATCTTTCTTAGCTTTTATTTTTCAAGTAAGGGTGAAAATTATCATTTGTCTGCTTTTCTACATCCTTGAGAAAAACCTGGAAGTCTTCATTGGTGCTTTAATTTAGTGTTTCTCTTTTATTCTGACACTCATTCCTGATAACCTCTCTGAAACATGTGTTTATCCACACTTGTTTTCATTGCTCCACTCTCTCTATTTGTGTAGGTTCTTCATCTAATACTTAAAAATATTCTAAGAGCTCTTTTTTAAATGCAAACAAATGTAAAGCTACTGCTTTCCTTTTATGTATCATCGAATCACTTCTCTTCTGAATTACTGACATCTGTTTCCTACCCTACCCACAACTTTATGGATGCTCTTATGTAGACAACTATACTTGTGGCCAAATGCCTGAAACTATCCTTCTGTCTAGATTTCCAGACATGGCATCTTCCTTGTCTTTCTTGTTCTTGCTAACTCTGCCTTCTGTCTTTTAAATGTGCCCAACCTTTTGATATTGAGATACAATAACACTTTCAAAGTTCACTCTCAAGAAAAAAGCAATACTGCAAAGATTCTCAGAATGTGTTTAGTAGGTTTATACTTGTACGTTGGGCTACACTCATAGCTATCCTTGGCCAGTTGTGGGCACAGCTGTCCATGGGCTACAGGTTGTGTGTGCCTGTAATTTATTCCCTTTCCAAGAGTTTTTCTATTGATCTCTTCCTTAGTAAACTTGTACTTCTATAGTTTCAATTTTCATCATTTTGAATTCTGTGGAAATCATACTTTGAAAATGACATGTTTTAAGGTGGAAGCTATGGGATCAGAAGAACAGAATTTGTGGAGAAAGAAGAAAATCAAGTTTGTTGAGAATGAGAAGTTGCAACATAGCATAGAATGTGCAAAGAATTCACTTCAAAATTCTATGTGAAATGTGAGGCCTAGGGTAGCTACTTCAAGCCATCTCTGAGGGAGAAGAAAAGGCATTGCTGGTCTTTACCACCATTTCTACCACAACATCCATTATATTCCAAAAAATATTCTTTAAAAAATGGCTAGACCCAATAACTAATCAGTAATTTTACCTGAGATTTTCCAGAGGAGAAGATATGATCTTGGGTAGTTTTCTTTTTGCAAAGGTAACCTGTGACCCGAGTCATATATCTATGATATCTCATTCATTTGTCCACATTTCATTTCACTCTTCAAAGCAGAAAAATTAAATATTTCACTATGGAAACAGAAGGGATTTGGATGAATACCACAGTATCCAGTCAAGTGGATAACCTCATATCTACAGAGTAAAAACTAATCTCCCATGTGAGTTCAAGTTCCGTAGTGCCAATGTTCCATGGGAAAACTACAATAAATGTGTGCAACCTACATATAACAATGTTAGGGAAGTGTTTCAAATAATAATCTCTTAAAATTTCATCAGTTATCCATCACCAAGCCACAGATCAAAGACCAGAGTTTGGATCCCCAGCACCCATGTAAATGCTGGATAGATGTGGCAGCTCAAATGTAATCCCAGCACCAGCCACAAAGCAAAAGAGACAGGTTATTCCTGGAGCAAGTCAACTAGCTAGCTTTGCTCTGATTCAAGTGAATCTACCTATGTAAATAAAGTGGAGAATGAACAAAGAAGATAACCAATGTCAACTTAGGGCTTCACATATATGCATGTGTTCCTGTGCCCAAATGCAAATGAACATACATGCACATCACACCGTGCACGTGCACACTTGCACACAGACACACACAGAAAAATTATAAAAGATAAAGAATGAAAATTAAATATAGCAATAAACAGCAAATATGTATAATAATTTAACTAAACAGATGAACAGTCACTTTAATCGCTGTAATCAAAATGCGCCATTAAGAGATTTTCAGAACAAATTAAAATATGATGCAATAATATGTTGTCCAGAAGAAATCATTATATTGTCCATAAACATATTGACAAATTATTGAGTATGTGAACATATACCATGTGAGTATTAATAACATTATAGTGGCAGTTGATCATTAATTTTGAGGCAGGTTAAACTTCAAAGCAAGGAGAATTATCCTTGATGAAGATGAACATTATGCCTGGATTCAATTCAACAGATCATAAAATTCTTTAGTGTGTATATGCTTAACAATGGAAGGAAAAATCTGTGAGGCAAAAACTACTGAAAGTGCAAGAAAAATATTAATCCACTGTTATATTTGGAGGGTTTGCTACCCAACTATAAGAAAGGGATATGTCTACTTGGCAGAATGCCAATGAAGAAACAGTTAAACTTGTCAACCCCACCAATCTATGGTGTATAAAGAATATCTGTAGAATAGATAAAATAATACATAGTTTTACCACAGTTACATGGAATAGTCACCAAGATAGGTCTCATCAGGACCATCAAATGCACCATAACAAATTTAGAATATGAGTTATATATAACAATGTCTACCTTCATAAAGCAATGAAATTAATTAGAAAGAAGCAAAAAAATCTACAGAAATCATTACATATTTAAAGGTTAAACAACAAAGTTTTTTGTTGCTTTGTGTTTTTTTTTTTTTTTTTTTTTTTTGAGGTGGGGACTCGCTCTAGCCTAGGCTGATGTGGAATTCACTATGTAGTCTCATGGTGAGTTTGAACTAACAGGGATCCTTCTACCTCTGCCCCCTAGTGCTGGGATTAAAGGAGTGCACCACCACACCCCCTAGTGCTGGGATTAAAGATGAGCTCCCCCATGCCCCCCAGTGCTGGGATTAAAGGAGAGATCCACCACTCCCAGCAACAACAAATTTTTAATTCACATATAGGTCAAAGGAAAAAAAATCTGAAAACTTAAAATGTGTTTGAGCTAAATAAAAATGAATATATGACACATCAAAATTTGTGGGTACAGTGAAAGCTATGCTTAAAGGAAAATGTATACTATTGAATGAATGCATCTTAGAATAGAGTACATGCCTAAAACTGATTTCATGAGCTTCCACTTAGCCATTGAGAAAAAGATGACAATATAAAATCCGAAGGGAATGCCAAAATAAATAATAACAATTATAACAGAATAAATTAAACTGAGAAAGACAAAAATCAATGAAAACAAATACTAGTTGTTTGAGCTTTAGTCTGGCAAGCTACCTGACAACACAAATGTGAGGACACAAAGAATTAATATCAGAGATGAAAGAGGAATGTTATAAGAGATGCTATGGATATTAAGTGGATAAAAATTAATACTTTCCAAAGCCCTAAATTCACAAATTTAATAATACATATGAGGTGGAATAATTAATTTTGTGTGCATGTAATTATATGTATGTGTGTTCAAGTGTGGGGGGTGCAATGTATTTTGGCAGGTGTTTTTTTTCATGCATGTAAAGAGCAGAAGGCAATCGTGGATACTGTTACTTTGGGCATTGCCCACCATTTTTGAGACAAGGTCTCTTACTTGCCTGAAACCTGCCAGGTAGGCTAGCCTGTCTGGACAGCAAACACCAGAAATCCCACTGCTTCTACTTCATTGCTGGGATTACAAGTGGTCTGTACAACACCTAGTTTCTTTACTTTTTATTTGATTCATTTTTTGCATATATGTTTGGTGTGCATGCTCGTTAAGTGTGTGTGTGTGTGTGTGTGTGTGTGTTTGTGTAAAGGACAGATGAGACTCAGGTTTTCATTGGTCTGGAGCTCACTGATTAGGTCAGACTTACTGGCCAGCAAGCTCCAGAGATCTTCCCTTCTCCACCTTCCCAGTACTGGGACTACAGCATGTGTCACCCTGCCAGATGTTGAATATTGAACTCAGGTCTTCATGTAGGTGAAGAGATCACTTTAATAAGTGAGCTATCTCCCCAGATGAGCCATCTCTCCAGGCCTGGAAGAACTCTATGAATGATATAATCTACTAAAACTAATGTAGGACTGGGGAGATGCTGCAGTAGATAAATGCTTGCTGCTGTATGTACAGCAGGGACCTGGTGTTGGATCCTCAGCACCCAAATGCCAAGTGGGCACAGCAACCAGCCTATAATCCCAGCATTCTGGAAGTCTAGACAGGGGATCTTTAGAACCAGCTGCCTAGCTCTACTTGACAGATTGGTGGTTTCAAATGAGTGACCCTGTCATAAAAAAATAAGGTTGAGAGTGAATGAGGAAGATACCTAATAAGATCGTCCAACTTCCACGCTCTCATGCTCACACACATGAACCCCAAACGAAAAAGAAAACCTCATGTGAAAATGTAAACAAACAATCTGAATGGGAACATAGCTGTTATATAAATTTCATCAATAACTAATGCATCTCCCAATAGAAAACACTAGATTCAAATAGGTCTGCTTGTGATTTCTTTCAAAGTATAAGTGAGGAATTATTCCTATCCTCTACAATCTATGCAATGAGGTAGCAGTGCAAATAGTCTCTCATCAGATGAGACCATAATCACCCTATCCGAATATCAAAGTCAAAGACATTACAAGAACTGAAAGTCAATGTTTTTCTTGATAGAGATGCAAAAATTGTACAAGAAAATATCATTAAATTCAATTGAAGCACATATGAAAAGAATTATACATCAAAACCAAGTACATTTTGCTCCAGGTATGCTAGTCTGGGTTGACAATGAAAGATGAGCTATCATAATTCATGAACAGGCTAAAGAAAAATTACATGATCTTTTTAAAAATTATTTTTACCACTGTGAGTCAGAGATAGGAGGATCCCTTGTGATTTTGAGGCCAGCCTGGTACTACAGAGTGAGTTCCAACTCAGCCTGGGCTATAGTGAGACTACTTTGAAAATAAATTATTTATTTGAGAGAGACAGAGAGTAAGGATGGGTGTGCCAAGGCCTCCTGCCACTGCAAACAAATTCCAGACACATGTGCCACTTAGTGCATCTGACTTTAGGTAGGTACTAGGGAATCTGGGCCATCAGGCTTTGCAAACAGGCACCTTTAACCACTGAGTCATGCCTCCCAAGCTCCATGATCTTATCTACATATATAGCAAAGGTATTTGAAGTAAAACAAAAGAAAATAGGAAAACCAAAAACCAAATCATTTATGATAACAATCACTCAATAAACCAAGAGTGGATGAAATTTTCACAGCATGATAATAAATATCATCAACAGTTCACATGTACATCATAATTAATAGTGAGAATTTGAAACTTATCCATAGCAACCGTGAACAAGAAAAGATGATACTCCCACACTACTAATTTTCAAAATTGTGGTGGCACATGCCTTTAGTCCCAGAACTAGGAGGCAGAGGTAGGAGGATCACTGTGAGTTTGAGGTCACCCTGAGACTACATAGTGAATTCCAGGATGTAAGGTTAATGTTCAGAACCCAATTATATTCCATAAGTTAGAAATGAAGAAGTTAATTTGAAATAAAAAGCAAAATACAATTTATATTAGAACCCAAGATACAAAATTCTTAGGTATAAATTTGGATATATATATATACATATATATATAAAACTATAACACTCTGAAAAAGAGATTTTTTTAAAAAAATCTAATAGAGAGATAGTTTATGTTCATGGATAGGAAAAATTCTCATGATACCAGCTTTCTCCAACTTCATCTACAACCTTGTATTCAATACGATCCTAATTAAAACATCAGCAACCTACTTTGGAAAGTCTAATTCCATAGTTTATATATCAAAGCAAAGACCCAAATTAACCAAAGTATATTGAATAAGAACTCTCCTTGAGTACTCAGTGTGAGTATGTACTCCAGCCTTTGATGAGTATGGTTTCAGTAAAGAACAGAAAAATAATGGCCCAGGAAAATGAGTCCAGAAGTAAATGCATATAAAAAAAGCTAACCTATTCTTGACAAAGGAGCAAAGCAATACAGCAGGATAAAGAGTGTTTTCAACATGCATGCTGAAATAACATAGCATTGATGTCAAAATTTAGTCACTTTACTCTTTATAAGAGATTCCTTCCTTCAAATAAATTACAGATATAAAGAGGAAACACAAAGAATGAAACTTCTAGAAGCTCACTTAGAAGAACATCCAGATGGCCTTGGCTTGCAATAGCTTTTTAGATAACCTCTAAAAGAAGGAATTCATAAGTAAACTTTAGCAAAATTAAAAAAAAATCTTAAAGACACTTTTAAGAGAAAGAAAAGACATTCCATAGAATGAAAGTATTTGTATACTCAAAGAATCCTGAAAGCTCAATAATAAGAAAACAAATCTTAAAAATTTAACATCAGGCTATCTCCATAGATTCAGTTTGTACTCTTGGGAGTCCAGAGGGAGTGAAGTTCTTAACACAGGGAGTTTTAGCAGTTACAGCAAGTTTAAGACAAAAGGCCACCTCCTCAGCTCACCTTTTCAAAATGAAGGAAAATGACAGGCAATAACCACTGAAGATATAGTAGTGACTTATTTCTTCCTGTCTATATGCACTGTGCTCACGTGATAGCTGCTCATCACATGATGGGCTTGAGGTATTTTAAGATCTCCTGCCTCTATGTGTAGCTCTTTTTAAGTGTGCTTTTTTCAAACAAGCTGCTAAATTTGTCTAGTGTTTCTTTTAGTCATTGTGATAAATGGATCAGTTTGTTGGAGGTTGAAGGTGATGGTGGAGGCTGTGCATATGTGGTTACATAGGATATCTCTAAATGCAGAGTAAAATTTCCATGAAACTGACAATGTTCTAAAAACTAAGAATTAGTAAAAGCAATTCTTTTGTGTTGGTATTTTTTAAATGTTTCAGTATCATAATTTGCACCATCCTGACAATTGTAATACACTGATATTGGTATATAAAAGCTATGCACAGGTGTAGAGATGTGCCCACATGTGCATCGGTTTCTTTTGTCATTCCTCTCAGGAAGAGTAACCACTTCAGAGTAGATGTATTTCTGACACTCATGTACCTCTTCTTCTATTTGCTCCCAGGAAATATTTCTTAAGAATGTGTTCTGTTCGAGAGCAGTTTCATTGTTGCAACACAAACATTTAATAAAGTAACTCCATTTATTTTCAGAGCTGGAAAGGAAAGGCTTACCCTGAAGTGTGGAACACGAGGTAATCACTGTCGCCGGTGCCTACAGGAGATCTAGATAAATTCTCATGGCTGTGCTGACTTGGGGAGTGTTATGAGCTAACTTATGTCTCCTCCAAAATTCCTACCCTGAAACTCTGCTACCTAGGAACACGGCTTGTATTTGGAGATAGAGCCTTTACAATGATAACAAGTTACATTTTTTTCCTTTCTGTTTTCCCTCACCCAGAGTAGTATGTCTGGCAGCTTTATCAAAGGAGGAGATGGTCAGGCAGGCATAAGGCGGGTGCATTCACAGACAAAGGAGTGATCCTATTAGGGAAAAAAACAAAACAAGAAGAAGGAAGATGTTTTTCTACATGTGGTTATCTGAGAGCTCAACCCTCAGTCGACTTAATATACATCCACCAAGGCTCAGGGAATTTTGCAGAATAGGGGACAGAAAGAATGTAGGAATTCCATGGTGGGTATGAAAATCTAGAGGCATCCCCCCCATAACTGACTGATGCTTTCACAACTCATAATGCACAACTCCATGGTGAATACCAGCAATCCCAGTAAGGAGGGCTCTCAGGGGAGTGGGGGCAGGGAGGAGGGAAATGGTACTAGCACATGATGCATCTATACAAAGTTTCTACTTAATTAAAAAAAAAGATATTTTTGAGACAATAATCATGGCCTAAGACCCTGAACCTGCCAGTACCTTCACCTTGGACTTCTCACCTGTACAAATATGAGGAAATATATTTCTGTTTTTTTTTTAAGCCAAACAGACTGTGCTACTTTGATCAGGTACTCTTAGCATACGAATACAGAGGACTGATCATAGACTACAGATGCATACTTCTAAACTTTTCAGTATTGGGTGAGATGAGGTAACATATGGGATATGGGATATGTGATGCCTGAAAAGTATACAATTACTTGTCATTACTATAGTTCACATCATTTGTACTTCAGAGGCGATCAGTGGAATGAGTAGCTAACTAGAAACAGGAAGGCAGCTGTAATCAGTGAGATAACAGTATCCAAAGCATTATAAAGTTCCTTGCAGAACAACAGCCATGGGTGTCAGCTAGAGGTCATGTTGACAATCATGCTGCGGGTTTTCTTTGTTTACAGAAGGCATCAGAACATCAGCTTTATGGAACTCCATACCCTTAAGAATTTTAGAAAGTATGTCTACATGGGAGAAAATGGAATGATATTCGACTTCTTGTTTTACCATATATAGGTCCTGAAATAGCTTTAAATTAGAAATTAGATATGTGGTGGAGAATACCTCTGAGCCTTAGAATTGTATTTGTTACTATGGGGTCCACTTGGGTCTATTTAAGGTAGGTTTTCTTTTTTGAAATATATATTTTTATTTATTTGCAAGCAGAGAGCAATAGGCAGAGAGAAAGACAAAGAGAAAATGGACATGTCAGGGCCTCCACATTTTTTATTGATATGGAGAATGGTGGTAGACCACTGATTAGTGAAATTAATAAGTCTTTAACTTCTATCAAAGACTGAAAGAATATCAATGAATATTTTATATAATCTATTAAATTTTAGATAGCAATATGTATTTCCTTACTACTTCTAGCTCTTTCATGTGAACCTAAACTGCAATCACTGTTTCCTTATAGTATGTATTGCTTAGAACTAAACTGCTACTAGAAAAAGGAAATCATGGCATATTGAAATTTATTTAGTGTATTTCCTTATGAAATATCACAAGTAAATTCGGAATTATTTAATTAATGTGATTTGACTTTATAAGTTTATATAGAATAAAAAAGTATTGCTTACTGTCAAGATGAGATGAGAAGTACAATATTTAATCCAATATAACTTGACTCGCTGTGGGTCTGTGGCTTAGTTAGGGAGTTCCAGCTTGCATCAACTCCCTGTTTGTCCATGGAGCTGGGTGGGCAGAACCTTGGAACAGTGGTGAGCCATCGAGAGAAAGAACTCTCGGGATGCAGCTGCAGTGGATAGATCATTTATTGTATGCGGAAAGGTCATATATAGAGAGGAGAAGCCAGGGGGAAAATCAGAGGCAGGGGCATCAGCAAGGGGATTGGTAGGGGCAGGGTGGTCTGTGGACGTCTCATGAGTGGAAAGGCAGGGGCCAGTAACCTGTGAATGCCTAGTTTGCATAGATAAGTTGAGGGGTTTTCTCAGCCTTGAGTGGTGGGAAGTATGTGATCCTGAGTTTGATGGTGGCAGCTGTGGAGGACGATCACCTTAGGCTATTGTCCAGGCTTGTTAGCACAGCTGGGGTGAGAACACAGGGCTCGCTGTGGCTTGCCAGGGGCCAGAGGTTTAGGATCAAAGGAGGAGGGTGGCAAAATGCCTTTCAGGTCTCCAAAAGGCTCATAGGCGAGTCAGAGACTTTATTGGTGTTTCAGCCTGTCTCAACTTCATCTAACCCTATATCCTCCATGCCTCTTAGCAGGGTCCCACATTAAACAAGTTTAAATTTAAAGTATTAAAGGGGTTAAGAAATAATCTAGGACTTCAATAACTTTTAGGTAAGAAAACTGCCTCATGTAATATGGTCACACTAATTCATTTATTTCATACTCAATCCTCAGCTTGTCCATTTGCTTTGCAACTACTAAGGAAATCATAGCTAAACAATGACCTTTATTTTAAAGTGTCTTCATTATGAGCTATCCCACAATTTTAGTCAAACACTGCTAAAACTTTGAAAATATTCAGTTTGTGTTTTATCTTATGAAACAAGTCATTGGGTAAAATTCCCTAACTACAAGCTTAGCAGCAAATTTCTCCCATAATAATTCTTTATTTCCATGTGGTTATTCATTACTCAAGTTCTGTTATAAAGCTACATTGCTATGATGGGAAGGTTTTGTTAGTGTATAGTAAATTTCCTAACTAATGATTGAAATATGAAAGACTAAGAATCTGTGAGAAGCCACTGGCCTGGCAGAAATAGCAAGTCCTCTCATTTCATGAGGATTTCCCGTCAGAGTAGAAGGTAATGTGAATACAATGTCTGGAATGTATTAGACACCACATGCCATCTGCAGAATCACGTGGGTTTAAATGTCATCCCATGATTTTAGAGAGTGATTGTAATATGCAAATACTAAGCAAAAGAAAGTTATTTTAATAATCACTTCCAACCAATACCACTTTGAAGAACTGAAATAAAAAAATTACCTATATGATATATGATCATCGAAGACAAAAGTATATCTACCAATATAGATTTGGTACATCACTAATTTTATGGTCACAAATGTAAAACGTTTCTGCTCACTCAGTGAACAATTTGAAATGGAAAATAAAAAAATTTTAATATTCAATTTTGGTAACATTTATACTTTGTTCTAGGTCTGTTTGGATTTGTTCATAATCATTCCATCTCTGATAAAGGTAAAACAGGTTTTTATAGAGCATATTTTCTACACAACTGGAAAGGCTTTTAACATATTAACTTCATTAGATTTTTTTCTGAAGGAAAACTGTTTAATATGTACATTCATTTGGCTTCTTTCTTAAAATTTGCAGCTGTTCTAAGAACACTTACTTTATGCAATGGGGGACAAGTTGTTTGCTACCAAAGTGTGACAACACTATCTAATTTCTTATCATAGAATCATTTGCTTTCGAGCAAATACTAAGTGAAATCAATGCAGAATTTTCTGCTTAACACATAAAGATCAATTAGTCCATGTCAGCATGGAATTTTAACATGTCTCTCTAATAATAAATCATTTATATATATATAATGAAAAATATAAATATAAAATAGACAGACAAAATTCATACTTGGAAAATTCATGTCACTAAGGAAACATCATGGGAAGCAATCCTTGCTTAAATATTTCACATAGTTTTGTTTCATTAAACTTCAAAGGTCTTCTCATTAATCTCACTTAACCAAATATTTGCAAGTCTAACAACAATGTAGTGTGGTTTGAAAAGCTGTGTGAAGCCATGGCATATGAGATACTATATCTGCTTAGTATATTACTTCATAGAATAGAAGCTGGAAGAAACAGTATAGCTCATTAGTTTTGTGGTTCAGGAATGTGTGCCCGGCTCAGCTGGTGAATCTGTATCAGGTCTCACTTAGAACAGTATTGAAGCTGTAAGTGGTGTGAGACTGAATGTACTTATTTGTTTTTTGAACGTTCAGCCTTAGAGAAAATTCATTTTCCAGCTTCACATGTCAGTTTCTGAGTTCTCTATAACACTGTCTCATGTTTAGGATTGTCCTAGGGCAAGTGACCAAAAGGAGAGAAAGTGAGTGTTAGCACTCACCTCAGAGCCATCTTGTAACTCACCTTGTGAGGCCAACATTGCATAGCACACGTTACATTGTATCTTTCACAGGCAAGTCATGCAATCCAAAACCCTCAGAAAGTCAAGGGGGCTCTACAGGGGTATGGATCCAGGAAGTCGTGATTTTTCAGTCATTTTAGAGGGTTTTATTTTATTTTTCTTTTAAGAATCCTATCCAACAGATATTTTTAACTTAGTATACCCTGCACCTAAATTATCATATGCAGAGCTCTTTCTACTATTCCCAAGTACTACTTGGGCTTACAGAATCATCCTTTCCAAGGGATGCACACAAGGGGAGTGTGACATGTCGCACTTTAGGAACAAGGTTGTTTCCTAGGACTGGTCTTCCTACCCCATGCTCCTCTGCTTGCATTATGAGAGAATGTTTGCATTCATACTCCTGATGTCTGTTCTCTAACTAAAGAAAATGTCACTTTAGTTATTGTTTCTTATACTGCTCTTTTTTTTTGGGGGGGGGGGTTGAGGTAGGGTCTTACTCTAGCCCAGGCTGACCTGGAATTCACTATGTAGTCTTAAGGTGGCCTTGAACTCATGGTGATCCTCCTACCTCTGCTTCCCGAGTGCTGGGATTAAAGGCGTGCACCACCATGCCTGGCTCTTATACTGCTCTTTTAAGGAGAAATGTGGTTTCAGATGGAAGGATATTGGGAAGACATGTAGAGAGGAAACATTGGTGGCAATACTGTTTGGTCTTCTGTGGAAGGCTGTAGACTTGAAATATTACATATCTCCATGGAAATGAAGAAAAGTGGTATTCTCTGCACATATGAACTTGGTTAAGCACATAAGCAAACACTTCTCTAAAATGAGATTTTCTTCACTTCATAAGATATCCCTCAGATTTTGTAAGTTCTCTGACCAAGGACTGTGTATTAGAGGTTCCATTTGAATGCACAAGTATCATCAAAGGAGCAATTAGTATTGTAAATTCTGTTTACAATTTCCCAATTGTTAAAAATTGTCAATGGCAAAAAAATTGTCAGTGGCTACTAATTCAAATTCTAGTACTGGCACATCCATTGAGAATTTAAGTCCTAAATCTGATTTTACTATAAGCCTGCAATTCACTCAACACTTCCTCACTGGGTAGCAATCAGGAACCTAACACATTTCTTTCTCTTTTAAGCATCAGATCTATGATTAGTGAAATCAGAGAGTAAAACTGGAGTCATGAGATATTCAAAGAAGTGTAAATCTTAATAGTCATAACTACCAATAATGAGTTTTTTTGAACTCATATATATATATATATATATATATATATATATATATATATATATAACTGGGCTCTTCATTCTCTTCATTTTAGATGTTTTGCCTCCTTTTATCATCCCATGTGGAATAGGCATCATTATCCCCATTTTCATGATTGGTCACTGAGCATCAGATAGATAAATTAACCCACCGGAGTTATGCAAGAAGTTTAGAAACAGAGATCCAGACAGAATTTGTCCTGCTCTCCCCACACATGGGGTCCTTACCCTGTTGACAGTGTGGTCCTGAAGATGAATAGCTTCCTCAGTTTGCTCTATGTGTGGGTAGTAAGCCTTTAGAGGCTCAGTTGGACAATGGGGTCATGAATACAGTCATTCTATTTTAAAATACTCATAGCTCAAATATACATAAATTCAGAGTAAACAATGTTGAATAGATGTCAGACTAAATCACTTTAACCGTGTAGAAGAGCTTTTGTTATTTAGAAATTCATTCCCTTCCCTTGTATTTTTAAATGGTTTTTATTGGCTTGAAATTACATATATTAACACAACAATATGCTCAGTATCTTAGGTTCTTAGATAAAGTCATTGAATCCATGATGACATTCCCTCTTATGCAAACAAATTAGAGCAAAACTCTTACAAGAACTATATATACAGCCTCCACCTGAAGGTCTGCATGTGTGGGTGAAGAAGCTATACAAAAATTGAAGAACTAAGCTGTCAGGCACCTATTCCTAACACAAAATTTCATTGCTCAGAAACATCAAGTATTACACATGTTTAAAACCATTGCATCCTCTCTTACAAAGACAGAGTTTTTCTGTTTTTTAAACTTGTATCATGAAATAGCAATTTCTCTTAAAACACTTTATCCTAGTTCATATTCTCTGAAAGTAAACTTTCAACAATGTGTCCAGGAGAGAAGGTTGTCCATTTTGGATCACTTCCTTTTTTCACACCTTCATTCTCCTCTAAGTTAACAGGGAGGGAAGACAAGGAGAAGTGAGCATTTGAATCTTTTCCTCAGGGAAAGTTCACTTCAAAGAGTCAGGTACCTGCTGTTTCCTATGTACCAGAAAAACAAACATTGTTTTTCATAGATACAAGTTTCTTTTTCCTAAAATTTCACAGCTTTCAGACCTTATTTAAGTCTAACTTTGTGGATATAATATTGGCTCATAAGACATTTGTTAACATCCTCCAAAGACTCAGGATTCAGATGCCTATGTACCTCTCCCTTTTGTTATCCGACAGTTTCCTATCGATATGATGGAAGGAAGATCACAAGCAGCTCCATAATTAAGATCCAGAGACTACTAGACCAAATACTAACAGACACAGTGAGAAACAAATGAGGCTTTTAACAGTCATACTTCAGCACATATTTTCACTTAGCAGAGAGAGAAAATTGGCTTTGAGTTTATTCCTCCATTGCATTGCTCGAGTCTGAGCAACCATGGGCTCAGCAGGAGAGTACTTACACACCTGGAATGTTCAACTCAGTGTGGACACTTATTCCAAACCTTGTACTACTCTCAAATATTCTGTCAGCTTCTGTGAATTGAGAATTATTTTGTATGTGCCTTAAGAAACAATCTAAACTTTCATCATTTATTTATCTCTACCATCTTTCACTATAGGAATGGGGACCAAATTTATTCAAAGAACTCTTACAGAGGAGTAAGAACATCTCTGAGGAATTTGAAAGGTTTTTAGTTTCAACCTAGCGTTTATTCCTGACAGTTTGAAAATGAGTGAATGCTATAAGGAAAAGAAAATAAATTAATAATTGTGTTTATCCTGATATGCTTTTGACCATACCTGAGAATTTGAAATAATGACTGGTTTACTGAGCACTGATGTGCAATCACTCAGCCTTGCAAGCTGGCTAGAAACCTGTTGATCAAGACTGACTTTGTCATTTCTTAGACTTTGTGATCTTACAGATGTATTTTATTGCTATGTTTGGATTTCTTATGTTAATCCTTCATGAAGATTTTCCATACTTTGAGGTATTGTTCTAGAGCCTTTATTTCAACTCCGTGATTAGATTCAAAAGCGACTGGCTGCCAGGGAGGCTTTTAAAAATAAGCTAAGTAATCCAGATAGTTGTATATTTGTTAACGAATACTGACCTCATTCTCCGATGGAGATTGTGTTTGTATTTTTCATGATACAGTGAGGGAGCTGTGGCCCATATAATCCCTACCAACCGACTGTAGCCAGAAAGCTGAGGTCCTGGCATGAGATGAGCCACCAGTCATACCGGGGAGGATTCATACGGAACCCCACAGAGAATGATTGGATGTACAAGGGACCCACAGCCATAGCCATCCAATCAACAAAAGATAAGCCAGTGTGACAGAAAACAAGGAATCTCGAAACAAAAACCCCTAAGCTCACAACACCATAGCAGCCTCAATACTCGCCCACCACGACTCAGGGAACTGAGAGGAAAGATTGTGAGAGCCCTGGTGGGGGAGAATAGCAGAGACCTGGCAACTCTCAGTAACTACACACTTGGGTCATGAGAACCCGGCTGAAGACTGGGCTATCCATGGTCCCCTACCACAAAGACTGATCCAGAAGGCCCACGGAGGAGGATATCCAGCTGACTGGGGATGGGGAAGAGGGGCAACGGGGAATTGGGGATAACAACTCATGGTTGGCCCACTAAACAATGTAACTCATTATGAACAATAAAATAAATAAATAAAATAAAATAACCCTAAAATGTAAGTAGTGTCATACTTTTTTGACATATCAAGATCTCAAACTCAGAATTTGAAAGCAACCTGTGGGTATCATACGACTGTTAAGTAGAACAGCAGGAAAGATAACCCAAGCAGGGAGGCTGAGCATGTAAAATCACTTTTCAAACTTCTTAGCTTAATATCTGACATAAAATGAATGACAGTGAATGTCTTATAACAGCAATATTGTCTTTATTATAATTATGCAGGATATGTAATAGTTATGCAAGATACATTTGAAACATCATGAACACTCCTAGATTATATTTTGTTACAATTTGAAATAGTTCATAAATTGTGGTTTGTCCCCCATTAAACACAAGAGCTACTGTGTTTGCGCTCTTGGTCCCTAGCTGGAAGTGCAAAAGGTTGTGGAACCTTTAGGAGGTGGCCCTCTGCTGGATGAATGAAGTGTCACCATAAGGAGGCATGGCCCCATTCTCTCTCTCTCTGCTGCTGTAGCCACGCCTTCCTTGCCATGATGGAATCTATCCTCTGGAACTGTAAACTGAAATAAGCTGCTTCCTGCCAGACACTTGGTCACAGCCACAAGAAAAGTGACTAATACACAAGTTAACAGAATGGAAAAGTACAAATATATAATATATATTATATAGCCTAAAATGAATAGAGGTATTAATAATGAAGCCTCAAACTACTGTAACCTGACTACTAAAAATATACATGTATAAACCCTGAGAATTAAGTCACAAGGGTTAGGGCAAGCGATATAAGTCAGTGGTAGAGTGCCTGCTGAGCATTCACGAGGCCCTGGGTTCCACCCTACACAGTCCAGGTGAGATAAAGTCAGAGGGTTTTGTGGTGGCGCTTGACTCTAATAGGATTGGGGAACTAATCTTAATTCTCATTGCTTCATTTGGGAGACTTTTTTAACTTATATGAGATTTGATTTCCTTATCTGTTAAAAATGGGAATAATATTATTTAACTGATAAAAACCAAGGAACTCATGAAGTGAAAGTATTCTTAGCACAGGCAATTAAAGCAAAGAATTATGAGAAGTGTCCTAAAAGGGAATGAAGCACTCATTTCAGTAAACACAAAATGAATTCATGCATTACAAAACAATTTATAATGGATGAATGAACAAAAAGAAGAGAAAATTATGTGAAGCCCGATGTATCATTCCTTAAATTCGCTCTAGCATCTCCTTTGTTTACTTTTCCTTGTCAATGCTTTTATCTTCTATTTGACTGTACTGAGACCACCCAAGGGTGGAGTCAATTGGACTCTAGTTCCCACTGCAATAAAGGCTCAATTCACATGGTCAATTGTGACCAAAATGCCCAGTGCAAGTTACAACCTCTTTAGTGGTTTCTGAAACAGCAGAGATTTGTAATTACATCTTTTACATAGTTTATCTGGAAAAATAATTCCAGTTCATCTCCACTCAAATCTGTACCACCACTGTCAGGCAATGCCTGCCATTTACTTTCTTATCTATATGTTTTTGATCAAATTAATAAGAGTTTTCAAGTGATGAAATTAGCACAAAAGGGATCCTTACAATGACATAAGTATGTTTGAAATGTAGTAATAGTGGGAAAATGAAATCAGTTGTGATTTATCTCTGTATAATTCTCAGGATCTAAAGTAAAGACACTGCTATCTTATATCAAATAGTGAATTTATATAAAATTGGAAAATTCTTGTGTTTTTTCAGTTGCTCATCCAAAAGAGAGTCCCCTAACATACAATTTTGTGTTTCCATAATCTCAATGTTTCTGTGAAGTATGATACACGGGGTCATTACCTCCAATTTATATATTAAAAACATACAAATTTGTGTTTTCATAATTTCAGTATTTCTGTGACGCATGATACAAGGGAGTATTTCTTCCAATTCATATATTAAGTGAGAAAACGTTAAGTTTTAAGAGGACATACACTAATGAAGGTGATCCGAGAATAACTGTCAGCAGAGAGGCAGGTATTCGTCTACGTGCTGTCAAAATCATTATGCAGAGCTGCAAAAGGAGGAGAGAGCAGGGCTCACTGCTACTGTTTACAGCACATGTGAAGGACAGCAGAGTGGGCAGAGAGAAAGCCACTTCCACATTTTTATGAGAGGAACGGATATGCCTCCATCTCTCTGCCTCACAGTCTCTATTTGCTAACCTTTGCCCTTCAGCTCACCTTGCACAGAAATCAATCAGGTATAAGTAGCTCTGGTGGTTTTCTTTTTTCCCCATTAGGATATAGCCACAAACAGACAGCCATACCCAAGCAGACTCACTCTTCTGTCCCCACAAAAGGCTCATACATTCCTCAAGTTGCTTGTGACACTGTTGCTGCAGAGCCCCTGTGCAGGTTCCTCGGGGGCTCCTGAAGGAGAATCTTCTCTTTAGTCCTATCCTTAAAGAGGAAGAGAGAAAAAGATGGGGGGGGGGCTTCCATTCTCTGGGTTCCTTGCTCTGTCAAAAGTGGGAAAGAACCAGAAATAAGTCCACACTTGAATGTAAACCTCTTTAGTCATTTATAAACAATGGTTTAATTAAAAATATTAAAATTTCTTAAAACTGAATTCTCTTGAATAACAAACCTAATACAATCCATTCAAGCTTAAATCTAAAAGATATTCATACTATTAGTACATGAGAAATATTTATTTATGCATCCCTGCCCATAATTTAGACAATTGATTCTGAAATTATAGAACAATAGCAGAGAAAAAATGTTTGGAATGAGCCATTCGTGGTGGTGCATGGCTTTAATCCCAGCACTTGGGAGGCAAAGGTAGGGAAATTGCAGTGAGTTTGAGGCCAGCCTGCCAGGTCAGCTGAGGTTACACACACACACACACACACACACACACACATTTAGTTTGGCAAAGGGTTACAGCAATGTTGAATCTCAATATCTTCTATTGTATACAAGTTTAATTACTTATTAAATTTACAAGCTGTACTGATTACAAAAGTCTGTGACTCCATGTGAATCACATTATTCTATCTTATAAAACTTTCCAAGCATAATATCTTTCAGTTTAATTCATCAATAACTAGCCAAAACTAAATAATACAATAAAATGTTTTTTCATATTTATGACAAAAAGCCAGCTGCTTTTTTCTATCATATTTAAAACATCACATATATTTTATTTGATTTTTAAGAAAAGTAGAAATTTAAGTATTTAAATAAAAGTGGGTGAAGAAATTATCATGATTATATTTTATGTTAATTTTTGAATTCTATCTTTCTTCTTAGTAGTACAAGTACAGCCATAAAAGTTGCTTGTTTAATGATGCATGTTAAATTATAAACAATAACTCTTAAATGACTCTTTGCATTGAGATTATCTATAAGTAATACTCAAATCCAAATTTATGGAACTTCCCATTTCCACAGAATTTCACTTGTATGAAGTAATTTTTAGTTATCTTCTTTTAACGTGCCTGATGTCAGTTCTGTTAACCCCAGTTTAAAAGAATAGAGATTGTGTTTGTTAGAAGCAATTTGGGATCAGTTTGGATATATGCTGACATCTTTTGTTTTGGATAAGGTAACTATAAATAAATAGTAGCCACTTAATAGATGGGTTGTTTTGAGGGATTGGAATAAGTTTCTTAAATCCTTATTTTCTTTTCAATTAAGATGAGTGGTATACTTCGGTTTACATTTTTACATTGACTTTGAATAACAGCATACATGATTACTTTTCATATTCTCTGAGGAGCAGATTGTCACCTGTTTTTTTATGAGAAAAGAATATAAAGCGATTACCCAGGGGAGTAAGTGTATTCTAGTGATAAACAAAACAGGCTCTTTGATAACAGTCAATATATTTTCTTAAATGGTTCATTTCTTGAACCCAACTTTGTGGAGTGTCATTGTAGATTGGATTTTTTAAAACTTGAAATCATTTCTGTATTCATCATATTTTTAGTGTAGCTTTTCCATGTAAAGTGTATCACTTCTGACTAGGATGGAGATGCATACACTGTGGTTACAGCTCTCCCTCATAGTTCCTCTAATGGGTGTATCAGTGACATAGCACTAGTCCATTGAGGAAGCAGGGAGTGATGAGCTGGTGCTCAGCTCACTTCTTCCTTTTAATTCAGTCTGAGGCCCCAGTTTCTGAAATTCTGCCACCCACAGTTAAAGGTGGTTCTTCCCACCTCAATTAATCAAATCTAGAAAATCTCTCACAGGTAAACCCAGAGACTAACCCAGTCTAGATAATTCCCACTGGTAAACCCAGAGACGAACCTAATGTAGATAATCCATCATAGGACTGCACGGCAGTATTTTTTTCTATCTGTCAAATTGACAATCAATGTAAACCATCACAGCGGATGACTCAGATGACAAATAGCATTCAAAGTCACAATTACTTGAGAATCTTTAACTGAAGTAATGTACTCTTTTGTTTGAAAATATCTCATTATTTTATTCACTTCATAGCTTCTGAAAAATTAAATTTGGTAGTGGTAAGGAGAGTAAATGTTCCTTGCTGGCTTGTACATGGTCACCTCACAATTGTTCTCACCTGGTGGAGAGAGTAAAAGCTGCCTGGTGTCTCTTGTATGGACGCTAGTCTCATCATGAAGTTCCAGCCCTCCTGATTCCATCTTAATCTATGAAATCAGTTTGTGATACATATTGTATTATTTAACTTTCTCTTGCTGCAACAAAATGCCTGGCAACAGCAACCTAATGAGTCAGGCTTCCTTCCAGGTCCCAGTTCAAGGTACAGCCTGTGATGTCAGGCAAAGCATGAGGGTACAAGCAGTTGAACCATGCTGTGTCCTCAATCCAGAAGCACAGAGAAGAATTCTAGGGTTCATCTGGCTTTCTCTTTTTGGTATAGTCCAGGACCCCCAGCCCAGGGAATGGTGACATCTCCATTTATGGTATGTCTTCCCACTACAATTAACATAAATTACAAAATCCTTCACTGACATGCCCAGAAGTTTGTTTCCATGGTGATTAAAATGCTATCAAGTTGACAACCTTGAAAAACCATTACATGTACCTTCTCTAACATTTCGGCTTCAAGATTAATTTTGTCATGATTTCAACAAAAGTTCAAGAAAAACAGGAAGGAAATCTGAAATAAAAATGAAATACAGTGAATAGAAAGGAGAGAAAAAAATTTCTAGTTCTATAACTCATGAAGATAGACCCCACTCATCATTTTAAATCTAGAAAAGACTCCCTTCTAGTGGTTAATAACTGCTTAAAAGAATTAGTTCTTGTGATGGTTTAAATGTGAATGTTCCCCATAGCCTCACTAATTTTTGATTAAGCTTCCTACTCAGTCCCCAGCAGGCAGAGCCCTGATGAGAGCAGTGTCCCTCCAGCAGATCTGAGGCTAGCCTACTGTGTGTTCACAGCCAGCTTGAGCTCTGGCTGCTTTCTCTCTGAGCCACTTTTCTCCACCATGATGAAACTTTCCCGGAAACCATAAGCCTGAAATAAACTTGTTTCTTAGAAATGCTTCTCTCGTTGGGAATTTTGTCCCAGCAACAAGAAGGTAACTGTAATAGCTATTATTTAAAACTTTTGTTTTAGGGAACTATAATACTTTAAAATAATAGAAATAAATTTATTGCAATAATAATGTTTTAGAAAATATCAGTTTAAAATAGATCAGCCGGATTCAACATTGTTTTCTGCTTTTTATAGTATTATCTTATTTAACTGCATATCTGTTTCAGAATGGGAGAGAAGACAAATCTACTGAGAAGTGCACTTTGAATGCCGTGTTACTGATTCAGCTCACAGAAGCTCTTGCATGAAACTTTCACCACTTTAACAATCCTGGACCATTGTGGTCACATCATCCCAAGCTGTAATGAAGGAACTCTAGCTTCCTCATTAAGATTGGATAAAAGGCCTCAAGCGTCGTTTCTAACACAAAGGTGACAGGGTCTCCCTAGGTACTATCACAGCCTCTCCAGCCTTGGCAAGGAAGCTGTCACTGAATGACAGGTGACCCCAGTGTCTACTATGCATGGCAGCATGCTGTTTAGCCTCAGAGTCACAGCTTGAAGCAACTTCTTACTGCACATGTGAATTTTCTTAATGAGGTGACTTTTCAGGTTATCAGTTTAAAGAAAAGTTCTTGCACTTTCTTAAGCATCTCTGAGGAGTTCCAAAAACAAACTACAAAATTATTAATTTTCTAAGTTAGCATACAAAACACTAGGTTTCATTATGTTATATTCATACATGTACCGCAATGCTTTTCTCTAATTCTTCCCTTTCCCCTTTTCCCTTCTACAAAACCCCTCTTTGAATTTTATTTATGTACAATATGACAGCTTTATTTTATCAGAGGTTGAATTCATAGTCAAGTGGTGGGAGGTCAGTCAAAACAGTGAATGTGAATCAAACAAGACTTTCTGTCACCACCTCAGTAAGTATGAAGGGCTACTGTTTGATTTGTCTTGTTTGTATCTTAAAATTCAAGTGTTTATATATTAAAAAAAAAAACTAAAGATACATAAACACCAACAAAATACACATATAGTATTAGTTTCTTTTCTAGTTGCTGAGACAAAAGACTGGACAATCACAACTTGCGGAGGGAAAGATTTATTTCAGTTCACAGTTTAAGAAAAGATACAATCCACCTATCATTGCAGGAAAGTATGACTGCAGAAGATGGAGGGAGCTGATCACTTTTCTAGAGCCAGGAAGAAGAAGAAGAAGAAGAAGAAGAAGAAGAAGAAGAAGAAGAAGAAGAAGAAGAAGAAGAAGAAGAAGAAGAAGAAGAAGAAGAAGAAAGAGAGAGAGAGAGAGAGAGAGAGATTGAGAGAGACTGGTACTCAACTTCCTTTCACTTTCACTCAGTCCAGGCCCCTAGCTCACCACTCACATTCAGTGAGTCCTCCCAACTAAGTGAAAGTCCAGAGAAGCCCCATCAGGCAATCCTAAACCAATCACTACAAATGGTAACTGCATAATGACAATGGACATTAACCACCACATAAACAAAGCAAAATCAACAGGAAAAAAGGATGCAAGAAAACTTTTGGAGGTGAGGGGTTTGCCTATAGATTCACTGTTATGATGATTTCTTGGATATCTTTAACAAATCAGTATGTGCTGTTTTGTGTTAATTAACTGTAATATTATTCTTAAAGCTTTAAAATATTTAGTCACAATTATTTTTTTAATTATATATACATATATATAAATATATATATGTTTATATATAAATATATATATGTCTATATATATATATAAAATAACAGGCTATACATTATTATCCCCTCGCCCCAACTTTGATTACCCTGGGGGCCCTCCTCATTGGGGTTATGGTATTACTGTGTGGTCATGAAAGTCTCAGTCAGTCCCTTTGTGGTAGAGTGGGGCCACGCCTGAAGGTGTTCCTACCTATTCTGTGGCTCTTAAAATCATTTTGCTCCCTCTTCCTCAGTGTTTCCTGGGCCATGGCAGTCCTGTTAGCAATATGATTTAGTGTGGAGTTCTTTGTAGCCTTTGGATTTCTGCCTGCATAGGTTTTGATTATTCTAAGTGTCTGTCACCATCACCCTAGTGTTGGTTGTCAGGCTAGCAATTCCTCTGCAATTCCTACCGGGCCCTGGAAGATGTGGTAGAGGTGGTAAGTCTCATCAGGTGGACAGGTGGCTATCTTCTTGTCTTATGGATGGATCTAGGCTCACCTCCATTTTCTCTGCCACCTGTAAAATACAACAGATTCTTCAACCAAATATGAGAGTAGTTTGGGTTAAAGGGAATATGCAAAGTTCTTTAAGAGATTTTTGGTGTGGCAGCCTACTTGTTTATGACCATGGGATTCTGACTTGGTTTTCAGTACAAGATAGGAGTTCTCTCCCTCAGAGTGGCCATCATGTCAAATCAGAGAATAATTGGTTACTTGTAGAGGCTACATGCCACTATTGCACAAGTGTGCAATTCTTGTCTTGTTGGTTGATTGCATAGTGTGCAGGGTCCCCAGGTTATTCCTGTTGGTGACCGTTTTTCTCCAACAACTCCAATGAGGCTCTCCAGTACTTTGAGAGCTATCAGGGAGAGAGCTCATTTTTCTTTCAGTTTCAGCATTTTTAAAGAGACCATCAGTTGTGAAATTAGCTTATTTTATCCAAACATAGCATGGAAAAACTAGCTTGAAACTTTATTTTTTGAAGTGTTTTAAGATTTTTTTTCATTAAGTTACAAATACAGGGGCTCAGGAGATGTTTCAGCAGTTAAGAGCACTTATCACTTAAGCACAAGGTCTCTGGATAAAGACCACCATGTTTGATTCTCCAGAACACATGCTGGGCATGGCATCAGGGTGGGGGTTGGAGACCTGAGAATTGCTATGGTGCCCTGACAACAGCAAATCCAGGTAAAGGGAGAGACGCTGTCTCAAGGAAATACATGGATGAGTGAGAAGACACTTGGCATTCTCCTCAGGTCTCTGCACAGATGTGCATGCACCACATATGACACATACTATACATCACACACACACACACACACACACACACACACACAATAAAAACACAAGGAGAAGAGGACATGTTAAGGAAGGATCATGCATCGGTTCCTGCATAGTTTTGCAGGGAAGTCCCCTGTTCTGACAGCTTCAGTTCTGCTCAGATTCTGGCCAGAGGCCAAGTGAATTGACATATTTAGAACCTGGGGAGAGTAATCAAATAAGTGAAAGGAATAAAATTTATTGTTTGGAAGATAGTGCTACCACTCTAAGGTAATTGATGGGAGTAGTCACTTAGGAAGGACTTGAGTTGTACAGTTTCACAGTGTGGTGTAGTGATGTTTAATCAATTCTTAATGCTTCAGTCTGAAACAGAAGGATAAAAAATATTAAATGTTTTGTAAAATGGAAATAGTAACTCAGAAAAAAATTTGGGAATAAAAACTTTATTAGAAACATGCAAAGTATAAATTTATCTATAAGCAGAGGAAGTCATATGTCTAAGACAAAAATTATATGAAAATGTTTGTAATTTATACTTATAGTATCATATGCCATTGACATGTATGTGGTCATTTTAAGATGGAATTTGTGGCTGTGTTATAAAGAAATTAAACATTGTTTCACTGTTAAAACAAGCATTATTTTATTAACATAAACTCAATAATGTAATAATACTCAAACATCATCATAATTCCTAAAAATAATGTATTTCTATGTCAAAGCAAATTCATAAATTTCATGAACAAGAAATTTGGAAATGTAACAAATTGATCTTCTGTATGATGCTTATTTTTTCAGTATGCTTTAAGTCTGGGAACGTTTTCTAATCCATCCTGTGACAGCACAGATGAAAGAGAGAGGTCTGCAAAGAGGAAACCCGAGGTGGCTTTGGCACTCTGGGCTGTATGTGTTGCTTTTTTATATTTGAACACAATAGTGTGGCTTTGGTGAGTTTCAGAATCTATGTATGTTTTTGCTCTCAAGGGCAATACTTGAAGACCAAGTCATGAATCTTGTAGTTTTCGTTTTGAAATGATTGTGTATGAAATTTGAGGAGCTGATATCTTCTTTAATCATTCTCTGCTTTATAATAAAATTACAGTAGTTACCATTTCCATGTAAGCTTGACCTTATAGCTGAAGCATTGTACTACAAAGTCCTCAGCAAACGCTACCCTACACAAAGTACCAATTCAGATTATAAATATTTGGCTTCCAATTAAATTTGTAATTTACTGGTGCATAAAATAAGAACAAAAATTTTAGACACACATAATATGTGCGACTATGAAAGACTTAACAAATCGAAGCATAGTATTGATCCTCACCTTCCACCTTGTTTGATGCAGAGTCTGTTAGTTGTTTACCACTGTAATCACTGCCTAACTCAAGCGTCCAGGAGATGCTGATGGCTATGCCTTCCTTTTGTCTACAGGCAGGCTGGGATTACAGCAGCCCAACTCCCTGTCTTACATGGGTTCTGGGAATCCAAACTTGCCTTGTCTAGAATGTCCTCTCACTGTTACAACCCAACTCAAGTTCAAATGCACGCCCCAGTGTCTCTCTCTTCTCTTCATGCAGAATAACATTTCCTTTGGGGGATAGATGATCCATTTTTTTTGATGATTACATCTAATTCCCTGACAGAGAGCAAAAAGAATGTTGTCAAGTAGCATGAACTCTAAAGTCTGAGGGAATTGGGATTAAAGTCATGTCTTCCCCTAAGAGAATGAACTTGGAAACATTTATCTCTATTTTAAAGGTTCCTAATCAGAAAACATAGTGATAATAAAAATCCATAGAATGGATCTGAGTATTAAATTATATCACATGTAAGAAAAATTTCCACATATGCTGACACAAATATTAACTTTTTATTTCTTAAAAACAATTCTTATCTCAGGAATAAAACTAGGTCCTGGACATGACTTTCCCTAGAGTATACCCTACAGGTACTCTTAATTCAAGAAACACAAATTCTTGCAACTGTGTTACAAATGGTGACTCAAGAAACATACATAGAGTGAATTCATTTACCAACCAGTGTTTTGTGTTAGATAATTTTTTATGATATTTTCCCATTTAACTTTGATTGAGACAAATTAATTAATATTAATTATATTACCTATAACTAATTTAATTAAATTTAAAATGATGTTAATTTGAAATTTTGTAATGCTTTTAGTCATTCTTAGTTTTTATATATACTAAAATCTAATAATGCATTCTAGCAAGATACAAAGTAAGTATATAGTATTTGATAAGATATCACAAACTTTTGGAAACACAGGATTTGATCTGGGAGGCTCTGAATTTTAATTTCAAGTGTTATGTTAGTGAATTATATGTATTCTCAATATTGAAACTAGTAACAATAGTTGTCATTTATTTAATAGATTTTATATGACAAGTACTCAGAAAATATATTTGGACACTATTATCACTATGTTATGAATGTATATTTAGCTTAAATTGAGATCATGTAACTAATTTAAAAATATTTTAAAATATAACTATTTTTATTTTTGCTGTCTGGCAAATAGTTCGAAAAGACCTCATGTAAAACAGTTGCTTCCTGGAAAAACAAATTTTTTAGTTATTTCTGAGCTGGCAGAACCAAAGGTCACTACAAAGGCTTCTCCTTCTTGAATAAGCAAATAAACAGTTCTGGAGCAGGAAAGCCTTCAGCACTAAGAGAACACTAATCCAGTTTGTGCTGAGAGCAAATGCCAGTGACCATGCTGTAATTCAGATTCTAGGCTTGGGCCAGTGGCTATTGAAACTGATACTGGTCTAAGCTTGAAATCCTTTAAAAGAGTTAAAATGCCCAACGTTGGCAACTTCTCCAGGTTCTGACAAAAGCACTTGTGTAGTCATTTTGCAGTAAGGGCCTTTGGTCCTACCACTGATGGAAACTAAGATCAGGTGCAGCCACCAAGCCCAGAAGGAAACAGCCTCCATGAGTGAGGAGGATCAACCAGGTTAAATCTTTCAGCAGACTGCAGAGAATGGAAGTACCACAAACAGAAGGTAAATTTTTTACCAATGCTCTAAAGTCTTATTAAAATTTACGTATCTATTAGCACAAAAATAAGTCACAAATGACAATAAGATGGTTTAGGTAAATCTGAAAGACAATCACATGGCAAGTTCAAAATAAAAGGAAGTTATTTAACATTGCAATAAAATAAAGCAAATGAATTAAGCAGGTGAGGTGCAGGTTAAAGACAACTAGTAAATGAAAATTCTGAAAGAAATATCCATAATATATGACTGAGAGAAAAGAAACAAAAAAATAAATAAAGGTTTACGTTGAGTGCATTTTACTGTGTAGTCCAGGCTGGCCTCCATTTCACAATTATCCTGCTTCCGCTCTGAGTGTCAGGATTACATGCATGCACCATGGCACACTATCCTGAAATTCATTTGGAAATACAAAAGAACCTGGATAACTGAAGAAAAAAAACTCTTAAAAATAAAAGATATATTTCCTGATTTCAAAACAAGATAACAATGACATAAAGATAGATGAATATAGAATATAATTAAGAATGTGGAATTTAACTCATGTTTATTTTGATTTGAGATTTCTGGAGCCAAGACAACAGAGCAAGAGTTGTCTTTTCAACACATACTAATGAAACATCTGCACAAATTGGTCAAATTATATATCTGTGCAAGACTTAGACTCAAACACTTTAAATGCAACTTTTATAACTCAACAATAAAAAAGACAAACAAGAAGCAGGAATGGTGTCACATGCTTGTAACCTCAATACCCAG
Source organism: Zapus hudsonius (assembly GCA_004024765.1). Lineage (NCBI taxonomy): Eukaryota > Metazoa > Chordata > Mammalia > Rodentia > Dipodidae > Zapus > Zapus hudsonius. The sequence goes on along the minus strand of PVHP010014263.1, from coordinate 8,363 downwards.
GAGGCTTAGCCAAAAGGATTTCATAAGTTCCAGGCCAGCCTGAGCCACATGGAAGGAACTAGCTCAACCAGGACTAAATAGCAAGACACAGTCCTAGCCTCTGCTCCAAAAAGGACAAAAAAATACAATTTAAGAGCTAAGAGAGACTTTTAAATAAACATTTCTCCAATGAAGACATTCATGATAAATAAGCAAATGGAGAAATATTAATTACTCTGCCAGTGATGGAGGGTCATGGCTCATATCCAGAGAAATACAAATGAAATCACAACAATATATCACTTCACTTTACTAGATTATTTAGAATACAGCAATCAGTAGGCAATAATATGTGACAGAAAGTATGCAGAGAAACTGGTGCTCTGATATGTGTTACCAGAGATGGAAACAGTTTGGTGGCTCCTTAAAATTCTCACACCGTGATAAGCAAGCTGTCACACTGGTAGATAAAGAGCTGCAGAGTTGATGGGTGTCCACAAGACTTGTGCATGAAAGTTCATAGCACCATTCTTTACAACAGACAAACCTGGAAATACCCCACAAGATCATGAGCAGATGAGTGTGGAACACTTCATATCTATGGAATATAATATTTCTGGCCATTACAAAGGACTGAAAATTGGCACATTATAATGCCAATATATAGTGAAAATATATGCTAAGGTAAAGAAGCAAGACATGAAGGAAAGATCAAGTGACTCCATTTAAGGGTTACAGTTAGCTTCATGTTCCTAGACAAACACCTGGCCAGAAGCAACTTATGGAAGATAAAAGTTTATTTCAGGGTAACAGATTCTAGGGGAATACCAACAAAGGTGGAAGAAGCTGCTGCCCTTCCACAGATCCAGGCAGAGAGACACCACCAAACAGCCAGAAAGCACCCGAGAGCACACACCAACAGAACCCAAACTGCTCTTAACACAACTAGTGGGGCTGGACTCAAGTTTTGCCTGTAAGCGGGAATCTGTCTGCTGTGGACTTAAGTAGGAAGTTGAGTCAAAAATGTCTGAGTAATGGGAGGGTGAGAAGACTTATATAATAAACTAAAACAATAATGAATTGATACCGTAAAATCCTAACTTTCATACTACAGTAGTATGAAAGTTAGGATTTTACGGTATCAATTCATTATTAGTTAGGACAGTTCTCGAGGAAGCTGTCCCAGTCATTGGTTACTTCCCACACTGACCTGTTGATCAAAGGGACCCACAAGGCCCCCAAAACAAGACAAGATTATGTCAAAGCCCTTGAAAACCCACCCCAGGCAAAAGATAAGACCCTATTGCTGAAGGTAACACAGAGTGTCGTCATACAACACCTAGAGACCCTGCTAGATCCAGAATGGTAACCAGCTCCCAAATGGTAGCAAGTGTAGTGCTGGAAGGTGTTATATGAGCTGCCAGAGGAAATTGGTCAATGATATTTGGAGAAAGCAGAGAACACACATATACAATACAAATTAATATCGTGAGGATGCTGAACACACTGCTATAAGGAAGAGACCAGCAAGTCAAGTGCTCATCAGTGCAATAGTAGTGCTAAACCTAGGAGGGTAATCAACGGCTTGTTGATTGGATAAGATATCCTCTCAGTGGCAAGGAACCCTTAACTGGAACTGGGATCCATGGAAAAACTTACTGGACCAAGAACCTGTGCTCTAAGGGGAAATTACCACTACCAGAGATCTACACAGTGGCTACACCCACTAGAATCTTGCCAAATTAACGTTTGTCGCATTTAACCTACACTGATCTTACTCTCTGATGGAGATTCTGTTTGTATTTTTCAGAAGGCAGCAAGAGCCAGGGAAAACCCAATTCCACCAATAAGACATGGCTGATATCCTGGCAGGAGATGAACTACCCCTGTCCTAACATATAGGGCCCAAAGGAAACCTGTGAGAAAGTGGCAAGATAAATAAGAGACCTATCACCACAGCAAGTCAGATATCCCATGAAAGGACAATGGAGACAGACACCAATGATACCCAACACAATCCAAAGCAGAAATCCAGAGACACTAAAGATCTCTTAAAACTCATCCATCATGACTCAGGGAACTTAGCAGAAGAGGAGGCAGAAGGATTGTACGAGCCATGGTGGGGGAGACTATCCAGAGACATTGCCCCCCCTCAGCAACAACACACAAAAAAGAAAAAAATACTGGCTACTTCTTATGCAATTCATAACCCCATGAACTGATCCAGTATGCCCACTGAGGAGGGTCCCTAGTGGGTTGGGGTCAGGGAGCAAGGAAATGGGGGTAACATCACAAGAATTGCTCATACAATGTATCTAATTATTGAAAATAAATATATTGAAAATGTCTGAGTCTATAGGGCCATACATTCAAACTACCACAATATGATTTCATTTATATACATAGTGAATTCCATGTCAACCTGGGCAAGAGCAAGACCTTACCTCAAAAAATCAATAAATAAATATAAAGAAAATAAAAAAAAACTGTTCAGAGTAGATAAATATAGTCAACGCATAGTAATTCCTATAGCTTGGGAAAATGGATATGGGATTTGTTTTTAGTGTGATAAAAAATTCTAATTCTACCAACGACTAGAAATGATAGCAGCCAGCCTTTCCAGACATGAACTACCCATAGGAAATCAGCTAGGGCCCAGGTGAAATCACAGAGGAAGTAGTGAAATGAGCAAGATTGCTGCTCCCACAGGGAGCCCAACAACTTGTGGTGATGGCAACAGATACTGAGGATATTCAAAACATTCCAAAGCAGAATTCCAGAAGCTGCTAGCTCAATACTACAGTAGACTTAAACTCACCCACCATGGCTCAGGGAATTTTGTGGAAGAGGGGGCAGAAAGATTGGGCATTGCCTACCACCCAATGACTGCTGCCCAAATAACTGATACCCCTCCCTCAACCCCATGGTGCATACTAACTAGCAACCCTACTGGGGAGGGCCCTTGGTGGAATGGGGGCAGGGAGGAGAGAAATGATGGTACCAACACATGACTTGTTCATAAAATGTTTCTAGTTAATAAGTACTACTAATAATAAACATTCTGAAATTAAGTAATAGTAATGGTTATACAACTTGACATATGCTTTAAAATTGACTGAATTGTACATTTTAAATTGGTCAATTTTTTTGCACATGAAATATACACCAATAAATATCTGTTGTTTATGAATGTGTTTAAGGGGTTGAATAGTTGATGTTATTAATGAGTCTTTTTTTTCAAATATATACAGGTTTGGGAGAATGCTTTAAAAAAGATCAGCTTGAAGTTGACTATTATTGAATAAGAATGATAAATGGAAATTTTGTATTATCTCTCTTTTGAAGAAGAGTAACTTTATTTTTTTTCCAGTAAAGGGAAATATATATGGAACCTGAAGAAGAATGTCATTTCCAGAGAATATGGTCATCATAATAAAAATGAAAGTTAGATGTACAATAAGGCAATATGCAAATCATGGATTATGTTTCAATCAGAAACTACAATATAGCATAAAATTTTGCAGAGTAATTAAAGCCATTTGCTTTTCTTCAGATCAGAAAGATCTTGGCTTGATCATGGAGCTACATTAGTTTTTATGTGTAAAATTTACTCCAAACTGATGGAATTACATCATGGGTACATAAAATTCATACTAGACAGTGAAAACTTGTCTAAAATAATGCTTGTCTTTTTGGAACAGTTAGCATGGATATCATAATACATAAGGTTCTACTGCAGAATACACTCCATCAGACATTCAAACATTTATCATGCTAAATCAAGGGACCTGAAAAAAAGAGAAAAAATGTTCAGATAAGAGATTTTGATTTTCTCATGTTAATAATCTCATAGACGTAATCACTTTTCTCTTTTATGACTTACGGGCTCTGGTTAAAATGATTTCTGTGAATCTACTCCAGAGGAACACATTACATTTTCAGTTTGACTCACTGTAGGAAATTCATTTTGCTAGAGATAAAAAGCCAGGTTTAATAAAAAAAAAATTGCAAAATACTTCATGTCACGAGTGCAGTCAAACTACTTTCTTATTCACCACATAAGAATTTATATCTTTATTCCATAATAATCACTGGTTGTACATGGTTTAGAATCATATCACAGCCTACAGTGAAGTCACCTGCACACTGAGGCTTAGAGAGTGCGAACAGCCCCAGGCAGTGTCCACCTGCAAGCCATACCAGAATCTGCCTTCTGCAGATGCTACCTGTGGATCCAGTCTTTAATTATAACTTTTCATTTGAGTAACTCTTGAATGTTTGCATAAATATTTAAATTCCTTTTACCTTAACACTATATTGTCTTTGAGAAAGTAACTGTAGATTCTTACAGTGCAAATGAACATGAGCAGGAATGAATTACTTGTTTGAGTCATTGTAAAGTGTTTTTTAATTGGGAAGAATAAATGTTATATATATTTTCTATGGAAGTGATAATAATCTCTTCATGGACAAATTATCTTCTTTGGAACTAAAATGTAAAGGACAAATTAGGATTATCCATTTAATTTACAAGTACAAACTTCATAGCGCCTGATATTACCTACATTTAATGGGAGGAAAAGATGGTGACATAGAAACAAAACAGAGACTAATTGAGAAGGGGAAGAGATATGAGGGGGAGAGGAGGAAATCGTAACAGCTTATATTCTATAATTATGGAAGCTCTCTATAAAAAGCTTAAAAAGATGGTAAAATGTGCCAATAAAAATTTTATAAATTATAGAAAATATTGACAACACAAAACTATATGACCTACATAATTTGATTTAAGAAATTTTTTAAATCATGATAATCTTCGATTCAGCAATAAAATTTAAAAGGTATTCTATCTGTATACTGTTAACATATTTACCACTAGCATAGTATGCCTCACAGTCCTGTATTAATTGAAGCAAGGATGAAAAATTTATAGTAAGTCATTACTGAATGAGCACTGCTTTGTAAAGCGTGCAGCTCAGATTCCTTCATTTTGGTCCCACTATAGACTTTCTGACTCAGAACAACTGCAAAGATACTAACAAAACATTTAAAATAACTTTCCCTAGTGATCATTTCATGTCCTCAAACAGTATGTTAGAGTAATGGAGAACATTTGCTTTCTTCATTGTTTGAAGACATCTAAGTGCAGCTGCTAGTGAGCAAACTACAAAGTCAAGATCCTAAAAATTCAAAGAATTGAGCTTCTAAGTTTATAGAAATTAGCGAGGTGGTAGCTGGGGAGATTATTCAGCAGTATGAACACTTGCCATGCAAACTTGAGGGCCTGAGATGGCCTGATTTGCCCCAATTTAGATTCCCCAGCACACATATAAAAAGCTGGGTGTGAACACACACACACATGCCTGTAACCCCAGTCCTATAGGAGCAGAGAGTAGAGAAACACTGGCGATGGCTGGCCTGCAAGTCTGACTGAAAAATGCATCTCTTGGTTTAAGTGAGAAACACTATCCCGAGGATAGAAGCAGATGAATTACATGTAGATAGAGAGGGACACCCCTAATCTCCTCTGACCTTGGCATGCATGTTTATGGAGCATGCACATCCATAAAAGCCTGTGTATACAATGCACACACACACTCACACATGCACACACACACTACACACACAGACACAAAAACCCCTAGCAATATGACATCTGTTAAGATAAACTGAGAGATGAACTAATAAGAGAGGCTCTCCCTTCTGCTCCTGACACAGGTTTGCTGCTTCTCTGGAACATGCCATTGGAACTTTGGAGTAGTCACTAAGAAATGGTGAATCTCCTTATTTAAGGAACACAGCTTGCTATGGGTTTTCTCCAGAAACAGTTGTTTGAAAAGTCTCAAATTATTATACTGATTCTATGAGAAAAAAGCTTTATGATCAAACTTCTGTATTCATTAAATGTGATTTGAAAATTAAATCTTTCAAATGCTTTAAAAAATCATCAAAGTCTATTCATTTTTTCCCAGGAATATGTCCCTGTATTTCACATTGATTCACAGAGGAGAAAAACATGACACTCCATGTAGTTGCCATATGAAATCTTTCAAAATTATTAAGCATCAGGTATGTCCCAGATTTAGGATTAGAATTCATTTTCATTATCACACATCATAGTAAAATGGCCTATATCTCTTGGGAAAGATCCTTTTCTCAGCTAAGATATATGATAACTCAAATTTCTCCTTTGAGTTCAAAAGTTTGCTGAAGCTTATGTATTATGTGGGATGAACACTACTGAAATGTTTCCGTTGGCCCTTGTGAATTGCTCTGCCTTTCCAGAAAGAGGCTTTGGGAGGTAGACATCACCAGCATTTCCTGATGTTTCCCTGCTCTCCTTTATGGGGAGAAATCAAATTACCACTCTTAGCCTTGTGAGAACATCTTCAGAATTTGAATGTGTTGGTTAAGGTGATTGGAAGTATTCTAGTCACACCACAGCCCTGGATTTCTACATTTGTTTTCTTTTATTGGATTTCAACTTCATACTGGTGTGTTGGCAAAAAAAAATAATAAAGAAAGAAAGAAATGTGTAATATCTACTTGTGTTTTGACAATGTAGACTAGATTCTCACAACTTGATTTTAGATTTGTGAACTGTCTTCTGGTGAGTGTTAAATGAGTAAGTGTGATGTGGGCCTGCCATTTAAAACTCACTGACTCATTGAAATTATTGTATAAAATTTCTAATGCTCCTCTTATTATTTTGATTTTAGAATACTCTTCAACCCTTTCTTCTCCTATATGAATAATTCTTAAAATTCAGCCCTAAGCAATATGAATCCACAAAAATGAAGATAAAAAGTCACAAATATATTGTGGTGGTTTGATTCAGGTGTCCCCCCAATAAATTTCTGGTTCTGAATGCTTGATCCGCAGCTGGTGGCAATATCGGAATTGGGACTTTGTTGGAGGTATGTTGTTGAAGGCAATCTGTGGTAGTCAGCCACACGCCACTGGGATGAATCTCCAAACCTGGCACAATTTTGGGATGGAAGTATTTATTGAAATAACAGATCCAGGGGAAGTTGGAAAAAATGAAGGAAAAGGCTGGTCCCCTTTCATAAGTCCAAGCAGAGAGACAGAGCCAGCACCAGCGGCTGGGGGAGGAAGGAAGAGAGATTCCCTTCCCCTAAAACTTCCTTAGATCTAGTCCCCTTCTGGAAAGCTCACCCACTTGTGGGGAAGGGCTTACTCTGTAGAAAGGACCTCCTCCCTTCTCCAAAATCCCAAAAGGATTTTGTTAATCCTTTCTGCAGACAAACTCACAGACCTAAGTAAGATTACTGTGGATTATTACCCAGGTCAAGTTGACAATAATTTTAATCATCACACAGGCTTTTAGGTGTTATAACCAGTTTGCCCTTGCCAGTGTTTGACAAACTCTCCTGTTGATGTTGTCCTGCTTATGTTAGACTGGGGGTGATGTCCAGCCTCTACTCATACCACAGTTTTACCAACCATCATGGAGCTTAATAAACTCTTTCTTCCTACAAAATGTTTTTGGTTGGTTCCTTGTGATAGCAATGTGAAGCTGACTGAGCAAATCCTGAAGCCAATGGGTGACAACAAAGTTTTAATGCAGTAGTTTGTGCTGGGCAACCCCACCACTGTCTTACAATGAACATAAAAAAGGGAAATGAATGTGGCCATACCAGGCAGCTTGAGAGTTTTCTGTCTAGAAGTCAAATCAGAAGACTGTCATTTTCTTCCAGCTAGCACTAGGGGAGTAGTGGAGAAAGCTCATTTTCCTTTCACACATTTTTTCCTTCAAAGTGATATATGTCATTTCTCATATTCCATTGGTGAAAACAAGTCCCATAACTCCATCTACTGCAAAGAAATCCAGGAATTACAGTTACTGTGTAGAAAAATGATTTAGCAGCAATGGATAACACTATGCGTTGTATATAAATTTCATCAGCATTGAAACATCCCCTGGTAAAGGGAAGATGGCTAGGCAGGTCTAAATTGAAATGTAGGCTCCAAGTTTTTGAAGGTTCTAGAAGTTCCAAAGATTATCAAGGCCCATAAAGTAAATTAGACTCAAAGTTTACCCACCTCAAAAGTCTCAGGTAGTTTCTAATAGTTACAAGATTCACACCACTTCCCAAAATATGCATGAGGTAAGTGTTGCAGTCAGCTTTCTAGTTGCTGCACAGGAAGAACCCAAGCAAAAACAGCTTGTGGAGGAATGGGTTTATTTGGCTTACGGACTCGAGGGGAGACTCCATTCTGGCAGGGAAAATGATGGCATGAGCAGAGGGCTGGACATCACCTCTGCCACAGCACTGCAAACAGCGGCAGGAAGGTGTGCCAAACACTGGCAAGGGGAAGCTGGCTTATAACCCCATAAGCCTGCCCCCAACAACACAGCTTCA
>PVHP010014262.1:0-40534 GCA_004024765.1 Zapus hudsonius | reverse complement strand
TTGTTCATCATTCATTGTCTGCTGAGTTCCCTATGGATCCTCCCTGATATGACTGTGGTGGCTCCTCTCTTGTCAGGATCTCATCCATCGGCCTACAGTTGGTTGGTAAGGTTAGATGGGCCACAGCTCTCTCGTTGTATCCTGAAAAACACAAACACATTTGGCTTATCCTGAGTTGGTTGAATGGCTGTGGCTATGGTTCCCCTGCCCATCCCGTCCTTCTCAGTGGATTTTATAGTTTTTTAACCTGGTTTCTCTTTTTATTGCTGTATGCACATGAGTTTCCCTTGTTGTTTGGTTGGCTTTTTCGTTTGCATGTTTGGTTTGGTTTTGGTGCTAGACATGAAACCCAGAACCTCAGTCATGCCTGCCAAGAATGCTACCATTGAGCTACAACCCTGGCCCCACAGTGAGTCTTACATTCTGCAAGGCAATAAGAAACGCCATGATATAAACTGGGGAAATATGGCAACAGCACCATTATCCGATTAATTTCAACTCAGTCTTTAGTAAGCAACAGAATCAGAGGCTTTTTAGAATGCAGAGACTGGGCCCCAACTCAGTTTCTAATTAGGTAGATTGAGGCTGACACCTGAGACACTGCACCTCTAGCAAGAGCCCAGGTGATGACAGTGCTACCAGTCCATAGGCCACACTCTGTGTGACAGTGACACGCAGGTCCTCTGCAGGAACCCCAGCCTTCCCTTGGCATAGTTCATATCACACTGGGTTTTGATGTCCTGACATGGCCACCTTGACTCTTGTGCTCTTTGAAAGCAGGAACCACTATCACCATCTTTTCGCCTTGTCATGAGTAGATGGCAGATAGTTGATGAATGAAATGAAACTGAACTGAGAGGTTCAAATGTGTAATAATATATGTATTTCATCCAAATGTTGATCTTAGTTGCTATTTAACTCCCAAAAGATAACATACATTTAGAAATTATCAGATTCAAAAGAAACCGCATAAATTTGGAGGAAATGCAAAATATCGGTATACCCACAACTGACCCGTCTTAACCAGGTCCATCTAAGTCCAGAGGATGAGTGGTAGAAGGTAGCAGGTACAGTCACCGTCATGCAGAAGAAAGCAAGTGAGGCAAAGGGAATCCATCTAAGAGCACTTGAAGGCTAAGTTCCTTAACTAGGTGGAGAAGCCGTGATTTCCTGAGAAGTGACTTAGACAGTGTGCTGAAGCAATATAGACTAGTGGCTCTGGGGTTTGACTTCCAGGCTCAGTCTTGGTTGTGTGACTTTCCAGGTCTGTGAACCTAAAGAAGCTGCTTAGTTGACTTGTGCCTCTGTTTTCCATCTGTAAGATGGGGATAATAATAGTATCACTACCTATTTTCTACCAAGCACTTAAGTATTGTCATCACCATTTTTGTATCATTTCTAAAAATATCTTTATTTATTTGTATGAGAGGGAAAGAGGGAAGGAGAGAATGAGAATGAGGATGGACACACCATGGCCTCCTGCCACTGCAAACAAACTCTAGATGCCACTTTGTGCATCTGGGTTTACATGGACACTGGGGAATTGAAACTGGGCCATCGGGCTTTGCAAGCAAGCACCTTTAACTACTGAGCCATCTCCTCAGCCTGTGTGTCACTTGCTGACTTTAATTTTATTCAGAACACATCAAATTCTGCACCCTTCATTCACCATAAGTAGTAATCCAGAACACTTAGCTCTTGGAATATTTCTCATTTATGACACATGCAAGAAGGCAGTGAAGGGAATGAATTGGATTTTGGCACATTGGGGGATATTTAATGTTTATAAGATCTCATAGTATGTCAGGCAGCCATGTTGAACTTTGATTTACTTTAATAATAATCAAATGTCTTTCCTTCCCATTTATCAGATTGTAGCCCATCTGTTCTCATGGCCTAATTTGCCACTATAAAGGTCAAAAGCCCTCTAAATTTTAATAATATCATTAGTAATGTAAACTCAGCAGGTGAAAATTATGATGGTGAGAGAAAAATAAGAAATGTCATCCTGAGAAATGAACTGGGAAAATAACATGCCAAGAACCCCACAATACAATTAATCTTTACCAGCAATAGAGTCAGTATCATACAAGATAAATCAAACCGACTCATTCTGGTTGCACATACATACATTTTAAAAAAGTATTTCACTTTAGTTTCTTCTTTTTGCTGCCCAATTTTTATGAGAAAAGAGATGTTTCATGTTCTTAATTTTTCATGCTATGAAGCATATGCACCTGAGTACATTCAGCAATGTGAGTCACACTTTTTATGTATTGGACAGCATTGCACACTAATTTTTGAGATCCAGTACATTTTATTATTTGGTAACATCTACCTATTGTGGCAAATTGTAAAAATAAAATTTTATAGCCTATAAGTTAAATAATAAGTTATTGGAAGACAATTCTCATTTTTAGATCATCTTTATTTAACAGACTGTCACAAAACCAAGACAAAAGAAAGGCATTTAATTGTCTGCTTGAGACCACCATGTAAGCATCTTGTGAACTGTGGTGGCCATAATTAGGCTGTGGCCCCAGCAGCAGTGATGCTCATAGTAGTTAATGAAAAGCAGTAGGAAGTTGAAATTATTCTTCCCTATCAAAGTTTCTTTTGTTGCTGTTTGGTATTGTATTTCTGAATTATTAGGTAGAATAGCACTACTTTTCAAAGAAGAACTAAACAACATTTCCTGCCTGGGGCATGTCTGTGATGGACGGCTCTTGCTTCTGATGGACAGCACCACACTGACACCCATGGATGCACCTAGTTAGGTGGGGCCAGTGGTGGGCACACCAGTCTTCTTGTATTTTCTACAGGCTGATGTGATTTATTTTGAATCAGGGCCTGGTGAATTTCTAGTTTAGCCACCATAATAAAAGTCAATATTTAAAATCATCTAAAGAAGTAATAACGGATACAAGCTAAAAATTAACTTCTTTACTTTCTTCAGTCTAAAAAAGTAATTTTGCTAATTTAAAATGATGATGCAGCCAATGCACTTAAGGACCTAAAGGATGTTACAGATTCAAAGTGGTGCATTGTTGTCCGCTCTCCTCTATCCTCATGGGCTGCTCATAGTTCATCAGGGCTTATGAGAAGTACTGACCTCATTCTCATGATTGCTGACCACCTGTCTTGCAGTTTAGTCTTTCTGTGTCTATGCATCACATCTGTTCACCATAATTCAAATTACTGAGCGTCTGAGATTTCTTATTTCCAGAAAACTGCTTGTGGCTATGTAAACATCACTGTGTTAGCTACAGGGGCCATTGCTGCAGTGAGTGGCAGGATGCTCAAGTGAGCACAAAAGCCCCAGGGTGCAGTAGTCACCTTCTTGTGGTGGGGACTTAACACCTGACCAGAAGCTGCGTAGGGAGTGGACAGTATTGATGCGAAGCTTCATCGTGGCAGGGAAAGCATGGCATGAACAGACAGCATACACCTGTCCATCAGCTGGGAGGATGTGGTGGAAGCACTGGGCTTGAAGCTGGCTTCATTACCACCCGCTGAGATGCACCTCCCAAAGGCCCCACAACATTCCCAATTTGCCACCAACTGAGGCCCAAGTATTCACAACACAGGAGGCTGTGGGGGACATTTCCTTTAACCCCCACACAAGGGATGGTTTATGTTTGCCAGCGCTACTGTGTGCAGAGTCTACTTCTGTCAGGACAATAGGTGTGCTGAGCCATACAGGATTTGGGGAGATGAAAATGGGCCACTAGGGAGCACTTCCAGCCTGTTGTAATTACCTTCACTTTGGTGAGACAAAACACCTGACCAAAAGCAGCCGATGGGAGGCAGTCTCAAGGGGAAACTCTATGATGGCTGGGGAAAGCATGGTCTGAGTAGAGGCTGGGCATCAGCAAGTGGACAACAGCAGCAGGAGAGTGAGCTGAACTCTGGCAAGAGGGAACTGACTATAACACCCCTAAACCTGTCCCCAACAACACACCTCCTCCAGCAAGGGTTCACCTCCCAAATTGCCACCTGCTGGGGACCAAGCATTCAGCTTATGAGGGACACCTACTCCAACCACCGTACTGCCCAAAAGCTCCCAGTGCTCATCTCCCACTTTTCCAGATGTCTTCCCAGGACCTCAAATCCAACTTTCCTGACTGAGAGACATTACCTCTGATTCACTGTTCACTATGATCCTAGGGTCATTATTCTGCTAGCCATCAAGGATCTTTCCTTTCTCTGATTCCTACATGGAGCCTGCCTATTCTTCCTTCACAGTCGCTTCTCAATCCCCCTTCCCTCTTTCCATCAGAGATTCTTCTATGGGCAACATGCTTGGGTGTGGCTGGGGTTGAGCTGTGGCTCTGTTTTTCCACCCACCCACCCACCCACCCAATCCTGCAGGTGACTTGTTTTCTTGTAGTACGCTGTCACTTCACTCTTCCTCTGTCTACCCTCCCAGGCAGGAAAGAATGAGTGCCTGACTTCCCCACTGCACCTAACACTCATGGCCACATACACTGATCCACAGGAGACCTTTACCACGAAACAAGAGGTGAGCTGGTACTGCTGGAAGGCCTTGGAAGGGGTCCTGTCCCATGTTCCACAGGCACTCAGCATTTAGGTCGTTTTTCTGTTGAAAAAGATAGTTATGTCTACTAGGAGGGCATTCAAGAAAAGGAACTGAGAATGGTGGTTAAGACTCTAAAATGAGACAGCATTGCTTCAAGTCTTGAGTCTGCTGCTGCTTTTTTTTGCATTTTTTTATTAAGTAGAAACTTATACGGATATGCCATGTGTTTGTACCAAAATTTCCCTCCTCCCTGCCCCCACTCCACTAAGGGCCTACCATAGTGGGATTGTGTGTTAACCATAGAGTACTGAGAGCAGCAGTCAGTCATTGTATGGAGTGGGTGGGGGAATGCATCTGGATACTCCCTCCAACCCTGTGGCTCTTACATTCTTTCAGCCCCCTCTTCCACAAAATCCAGGAGTCCTGGTGGGTATGTTTTAAGTCTACTTTAGTGTTGAGCTCTTAGTGTCTTCTGGATTTCTGCTTTGGTACATTTTGAGCATCCTCAGTGTCTATTTCCATCAACCTGATGCAGATTGTTGGGCTCCCTGTGAGGAGTGGGTCTAGTTTCATTTTTCTACATGTGGTTATGCAGTGTGTCCTGCACCATTTGTTGAAGATGCTGTCTTTTGTCAAAGATCCTTTGTCAAAGATCAAGTAGCTGTGGTTACTTCAACTAAGTGTTGGATCCTCAGTTCTGTTCTATTGTCCCATATGTCTATTTTTATGCCTGTACCATGCTGTTTTTGTTACTGTGGCTTTTTAGTAGCTTTAGATTGGGTATGGTGATACCTACAGAGGTAGGTTTTTTTTTTTCCTGAGGACATTTTTGGATACCCGAGGCCTTCTACCATTCCATATGAATGTTGAGATTATTTTTTCTATCTCTGCAAAGAATGATGGTGGAATTTTTACTGGTATTGCATTGAATCTATATATTGCTATTGGTAGAATCGCCATTTTCACAATATTAGTTCTACCTATCCAGGAGCATGGAAGGTCTTTCCATCTTCTCATATCTGCCTCAATTACTTTCTTAAGTGTTTTTATGTTTTCATTATATGGGTCTTTCACATTCTTGGTTAGTATTATTCCAAGGTATTTTATTTATTTATTTTTTTTTTGGTTTGGTTTCTGTTGAAAACAGGACAGCCTCACTGATTTCTTTCCTTTATATTTGACTTTTTCATATAAGAAGGATACTGATTTTTGTGAGTTGATTTTGTATCCTTCCACTTTGCTGAAGGAATTTATCACCTTTAGGAGGTTTATGGTAGAGTATTTCTGGCCACTAATGTATAGTATCATGTCATCTGGTACAAACAGGGCTAGTTTGACTTCTTCCTTTGCAATTTGTATCACTTTCATGTTTTTCTCCTGTCTTATTGCTTGGGTTAGGACTGCAAGTACTATATTGAAGAGCAGTGGTGAGAGTGGGCACCCATGTCTTGTTCCCAATCTTAATGGGAACTCTTTGAGTCTTTGAACTTTTGAGTCCATTAAGTTACCATTTGAGTCTGTTTCTTACTAATCATGTGACCTCATTAGTTTTCTTATGTCTGGTTTTCTTCATCTGTAAAATGAGAATATAAAAGAATGATCTCATGTTTTTGTTGATAGTTTATGTTTTGAGATAGGATGATACTGGCCATGAGCTCATGATCCCCGTGCCCAGTACTTCATAGGATTCTCATGAGAATTAAATGAGATCATATTTCTAAAATATTTATAAACCCCCTTGCATATAGCAAGCCCCACATATGTCCTTGTTAAATTAATATAAAGGTGGCCTAAAAAGTGCTATATCAGACCTGCAGAAAATGATAATGTCAAAATGGAAAAGAGACTAGTTGGAAAGAAGATTTCAGTGGATGGGGATTGGTGGAGGGGGGAAGCAAGAGGATTATATATGGAGGTTGTTAATAAAAAGTAAAAATAAAGAAAAATGCTATATCTTTCTGGCACCTAAGGTACACTGAGTCTTCATTTGTCTTTCTGTAAAGGATGATTTTTATGACCTATAACCATTTCTCACCCATTATAATCTTTGCATTGGAAAACTTAGTAAAACATGGTGTCAAGGACTAGGGTTCATTTGACCCCATTGAAGTGGAAAGTCGTAGAATATAAAATGTACTGAATTGCTCGCATCTTGCCTGAAAGCCAGGGCCCAACTGTCTGATTTCCAATTCTCTCCATGACACTGACACCTGTTGGGCCTCTGAGACTGCTGAGAATGTCACAGGTTGGGGAGAGCCCTTAACCTTCAGGACCAGCAATACCAAGATCCAGAAGCTAGTTAGCAAGGCCTTGGGATTTCTAACTCATGGAAAGTTGTGTGGTCGTGCTCCTTCATGGTCATGGGCATGTTCTTATCTGCCCTTGAACCATGAGAAATTCATTCTCATCTATCTTACCCATTTGCTATTTTACTGAGTTTCTCCTCCTGTTTCCTCTTTCCTCACAAATTCTTATTGACATCTGAAATGCAGACTGAATACATACTGTCTAAACCAAGTTGGCTGGCTGCTTCTTGGGGTTTTGGAGCAGGAAAATGCTGTAGAAATCATCTGCTTCTAACCTTTCTTTTTTGAGAGAGAAAATTGAATAGCACATCCAGTAGCAATTAGAGCCAGAGCTTCTCTTCCCAAGTCCAACCTGCTTTCACTCTTCTAGGTCATTAGTGGGAATTCACTCCTTCATTTATCAGAAGCAGGTGCCTGTTATGTGCTAGTCATTGGCTTCTAAAGGAAGATGTGAGGGATATTACAACTCTCCTTCCTCCCAACCACAGTTCTAATCCTATGAAAAATACCTTATTGGAGAGTGGCATGTAGTTTGGAAGATTGCTCTTAGTACTTTGAAAGTTGTGGGTAGAGTATAGGAAAGCAGCTTAATAGCCTCTTAACTGTTGTCTACATGATCATTGATTTCATAACGCATGATATTTCCAAGTAGGGCATATAAGCAAACAGCAGCAAAGGGCCATGAAATGAGGACAGCATGGGAGAGAGAGAGGAGTGAGCCAGTCTTGCAGGCTAAGTTGGAGGTGACTGAGTCTTTACTGTGCAGGTGACTTGATTGCTTAATTCATATTGAATAAGCAGCAATGGAGGTTGCCATCCCCAAGGGGGACATGGGAGAAGTCACATGATGGTGGTTTCCTATGAACGTTTATTTGGCGATTTCATTCAGTATGTTACTTAATGAAATATTTAGCTACTAGCTCTATGTATGTGAGTTCAAGGTGAAATGTATATACCACTGGATTCATTTCCTTTCTAGTTACAAGGATAACAGTGTAACAAAATTGCCACAGAAAGTTTAGAAAATATTCATTATGCAAACACAACCAGAGTTATCATTTTTTAAAAATATTTTACTTATTCATTTTCAAGCAGAGAGATACAGAGAGAGAGAAATAGAGAGAGAGAGAGCGAGCACCAAGGCCACCACCTTGTGGGTCTGGCTTATGTGGGTCCTGGGGAATTGAACCTGGGGCCTTAGGCACTGGAGGCAAGTGCCTTAACCCCTGAGCCATCTCTCCAGCCCCAGAGTTATCATTTTTTGTAAGCCTGTTTTTATATGTTTATAGCAAAAGTCTTACATGGGATTTTTGCATAGATTCAGGACCTCAACTGTATATCAAACATGTATTCTGTGTCCAGTCAGTTCTATAAATAATAACACTGAATAATGATAATGCCACAGTGCATTCCTTGAGATATATAGTTTTCCAATTTAGTCCACACAGCAACCCTGGGGGATAGGCATAGAGTACTGTCCTTGTTTTACATATAGCAAGTTAAGGTTTAAAGCAATGTTCTGCCGAAAGTCATGCAGTCTGTATATCATAACAACAGAATTAGAACACCTCTTCCATTCAGCTATGTGGCCTTGCTTGATTACAGGTGATTATTGCTCTAAAAGAGTTAATAGTTTTGTTGAGGGAACAATATGAGGAGAAGTCAATTCCCCTCAAATCTATGTGATGAGACACCACATTGATGGCATAGAAAATGTTTCCAGGAGAAGAAACTTGAAACAAATACCTCTAGTAGGTCCTGGACTTGTGCAGTGTGTAGTAGAATGTGTAAGAACACAAGGAAAGGAGAGGAGAGCACTTCCAGGAACACACCTGGATGCAGCAGGGAAGGAGGACAGGTTTCTGAGATAGGATGAACCCAAGTGCCAGGTGGCAGCTGCCTTTTCTTGGGGGTTGTATTAGTCAGGGTTCTCTAGAGGAAACAGAGTTGATAGAATGGATTATAATAAAAGGGAATTTATTGGGATACCTTACGACAGTTCAGTAACAGCAATCTGTAGGCCCACAGGTGAAGAAACCAGTAGCTGTTCAGACCACGTGGCTGGAGGCCTCAGCAGTCCCAATCCAGCCCAGAAGGCCTGATGAATCCCTGGGAAGTGGCTGCTCTTCAGTCCAATATGTGAGGCCAAGGAAACTGGGTTCCAATGTCCAGAAAGGGCAGGAGAGCAGGATGCGAGTGCAAGTCACGAACAAGCACCAGCAACTGGGGGAGGAAGGAAGAGCGTCTCCTTCCCCCTAAGCTTCCTTATAGTAGTCTCCTTCTGGAAGGCCCACCCACTGGGGGGAAGGGCTCACTCTGGAGAAGGGAACTCCTCCCTTCTCCAAAATCCCAAAAGGATTTTGTCAATCCTTCCTGCAGGCAAACTCAGAGACCTACCCCAGATTATTATGGATTATTACATTGGTCAAGTTGACAAATAACCATCACAGGGGCTGTCTTGGGAAAGCCTCTGAGGTTTAACAGCAGAGAGTAACAAGGTGAAAGCTGCACTTTAGAGAGTTGATCCAGTGATGCTGTGCAGGGTTGATGGGAAGACTAGCCAGAGGCAGAGAAAAAGGAAGAGGTTGTTATGAAACAAGGAAAACTGAAAATTAGTTCTGGAAATGGGAAATGGCAGGAGAGACATTCCACTGACACTGTAAAGACAGAGACCACTGGACTAAGGAGAGGAGAGGATTTTTTGCTCTGGGGATGCCATATTGGTCCTGAAGGGCTTGTGTGGGTGAATGAGTTAAAGTCACTACAAACTCAATTTCCATTCAATACCTACTAAAAGAGCTCTTCTACACAGTGTTCCCTTGCCCACTTCTCAAAGTAATTGATAAAGACTCTCAAAGGGAAAAACCTTTGTGTGTGTGTGCATGTGTGTGCGCGCACACGCATGTGCGTGTGTGTGCATGTAGTGTGTGTATATTGTATGCAACCCATGCACACAAAGAAGAGAGTACTGAATGTTCCACTTCATTGCTCTTCTGCTTTGCTTCCTTGAGACAGTCTCTCTCACTGAACCTGAGGCTGATGTTTTTGGTCAGACTGGCCAGGGAACCCCAGCTACTCTCCATTCTCCACCCACCTCAGGACATATGTAGCCATGTCCAACTAGTGCTGGGAATCAAACTCAGGTCTTCATGCTTGAATGGTAAACAGTCTTACCTTGAGGCAACTCCCCAGCCCTTTAAGGGGAAATTTCTCTGCCTTCAAGTAGCTAACCAGTTTCTGCTCAGTTCCCCGAGTCATGGTGAGTGAGTTTTTTTTCCCCCTCCCCGTGAGTTTTAAGTCTGCTTTATTGTTGAGATCTTAAGTGTCTCTGGATTTCTGCTTTGGGTTATGTTGAGTATCTGTTGGTGTCTGTCTCCATCGACCTTTCTCATAGGTTATCTGGATTGCTGTCATGATAGGTCTCTTGTTTATCTCGTCACTTTCTCAGAGTTTCATTTGGGAACTGTGTGATAGGCCAGGGGTGGTTCGTCTCCTGCCAAGATGTCAGCCATCATCCCATGTCTTGTTGGTGGAATCGGGTTGTCCATGGCTCTCACTGCTTTCTGGAAAATACAAACAGGACCTCCATTGGAGAGTGAGATCAGTACAGGTTAACTGAGACACACATTACTAATTTGGCAAGATTCTAATGGGTGTAGCCTCTCTGTAGCTTTCTGGAGTGGGAATTTCCCCTTGGATCCTGGGTTCTTAGTCCTCATAAGATTTTGCCATGGATCCAAGTTCTTGTTAAGGGTTCCTTGTCACTGAGTGGATCTCTTAGCCAATCAGCAAGCCATTGATTACCCTCCTAGGTTTAGTGCCAATATTGTACAGATGAGCATTTCTTGACTTATTGGTCTCTTCCATATAGCTGTGTGTTCAGCATTCTTGTGCAACTATCTATATTGTATATCAGTGGTCTCTGCTTTCTCCAAATATCATTGACCAGTTTCCCTTGGCAGCTCATGTAACACCTTCCAGCACTACACATGCTACCATCTGGGGGCTGGTTACCATTCTGGATCTAGCAGGGTCTCTCCGTGTTGTGTGATGACAATCTGTGGTTTCTTCAGCAGTAGAGCCTTACCTTTAGCCTGGGGCAGGTATAGAATTAATATCTTATAGTTGGGAAATATTTTCTCCCATTTTGTAAGTCATCCTTTTACACTGTTAGTCATCTTCTCTAGATACGAAGAAAGTCTTTAGTATTACAGAATCCTATTTGTCAGTTCCTGCACTGTCCTTAGTTATTGATCCGTTATAAAATCCTAGCCTACACCTGTATCTGAAAGCAATTTGTCTATGTTTTCCTCTAGCAATTTTAGAATTCCAGGACTTACATTTACACAGGGTGATAGGTATGGATCTAATTGCATTCCTCTACCTATGAATATTTAGTTTTTTCAGAACCATTCGTTGAAGAGGTCATCTTTTTTCAATGTACTTTTTAACATATTTGTCAAAAATTAGGTGGTAGTAGCTATGTGGGTATATTTCTGGGTCATCTATTCTATTTTATTGGTCTACATGCCTGTTTTTGGGCCTGTATCATGCTGTTTTTGTTATGATGGTTCTGTAGTATAACTTGAAACCAAACATTATTGTTTCTCCAGCACTGTTCCTTCTTGCTAAGGATTTCTTTGGCTCTCTGGGATTTTGCTTATACTTCTATATGAAATATAAGAGTGTTTTCTCTCTTTCTGTGAAGAATTCCATTGGAATTTTAATGGTGACTGTGTTGAATCTATAGATTGTTGTTAGTATAGTAGCCATTTTCACAACATGAAAAGCTAGAAGATCTTGCTATCTGTAGTGTCTCTCTCAATTTCTTTCCTCAGTGTTTTAAAATTTTCATTTTCATATAGGGATCTTATCATGTGATATCTATCATCCTGGCTTTGCCAAACTTACACTCATGATCAGCACACACTGAGCATCACCCCATAGGAGGGCCTGAAGCGATACTGTACACGTGCTGACTGGTATTACTGAAGACAAACACCGAGTTTCAGGAATTAGACTTGTTTATATCAAGTCTTTGTTTCAGAAAGAGACAAGGATGCAAACATCACACACACAAATCTCAGAAATGCCCCATAGTAATGAGGACTTTGCGTCTAAGTTAGAAACTTACACAGCCTGCTTCCTCTCAGCTGTCTTGACAAGGTGCTCTAGAAATCTTGAGTTCAGAATTTCTAAAACTGACCACATAATCTCCCTTACTTACGTCTTTCTCTGTTTTTCTTTTCACCAATGAATGTCCTCATTTCTAACATGCTTCCCCTCTACAAGGTCACCAGTTTTGTTTTTAGTTCTATCTCTTAAATATTTCTTATTATTCTGTATACACAAAACCAAACATATTTGGCTTTAAGCCTCATTATAAGAGATAAAAATACTAAAAAATTCTCTCACTGGTAAAGGCTTCCAGATAAAATTGAACTCTTCACTAAGATCTACTTCTCCAGTTTTATCTACTAACATTTCTTTCCCATAGACCTCTTATAAGACTTGTCACTTGCACCCTGAGTAAAGATGCACAAGCTGAGGCTCCTCAAAAAAAATCTCCCAAGAGAGGATCAGGAAGAAAGTAGATGGGAGAACATTAACTGGGATGATGATTGCATCATCAAAAATATCAATAAAGAACCTTAGAGCTAAGTGGAAATAGTATCTTTGAGAGAGGGTGATACCTATCGCTTTGTTCTCAATACCCCTACAAGCTTAGATTAGAGCTCCTTAGCACAGGTAGGCATGTTATCTATTCATAGGTGTATTTTGAGGGTGACTAAAAATTATAAAAAACGAAGTTTAGCTTAAATGCAACAAGGGTTGGATTATCTCTTTGTATTTAACTCACTGTACCAACCATGCAGGTGGAGTTTTTTTGATAAATGTCATGTGGTAAATTTGATTTTTAGAACTATAAAAATTTAGTGATGGGGCTGCAGACAGTTGCTTGTATCTACTTTGTACCTCATAATAGCACTTGTACTTACTTACATTGTTCAATTGAGCAATACTACTATAAACACAGATTAATCAGATTAGCTTTATTTTCTAAGGAGTCAGTGATTCATGAATCACTAAAACAATACCATTTAATCAGTAGCAAAAGGTAAAAGTACAACACTTAAAATGGTGATCCAATCTTACTATACTATCTTTTAGCACTTAAACGTTAATACTAACTTTTAGAGTAGCACTGGCAAGATGTATGACTCGAGCATTCACCTGTCCAGTTATCTGTGACCGTGTATCATCCCCACAGCAGGCTTAGGTGCTGGAGATGGAGACAGTGGTAACTATTGAGGGGCCACAAGTTGGCCTTGTGATGATAGTATACAAGTCTCTAGCTAATAGGCATTAACACCCCTGTGACTGTAATAAAAACAACAGTCTTCACTTTTGGAGATTCTTGTGGCAATTCACGATAGGATACAAGCACCCAGTTAGCTTCACTGGGTGCTTTATCACTTCCCAGTCTAGCTCTCCCTTCTGGGGGACCAGAAAAGTACTACATTTGCCTGTGTAGAGCTCACACCCCAAAGAAGGAGCTTCTGCCAAGCTGGAGGGTCCTGGCAGGCCCAAGTCTGCTGGACTAGAATGGGAGCCATGTGGAGAGGTGGTCCACTCCTTGGCCACTATGGTGAACATAGACCACAGTGCCCATTAACAAGACAGATTTCCACAATTCTCATTCTGTGTTCATTGTTCAGCCCTTCAGACACCACCAAAGCAAGTGACTGGTAGGCTATATCTGGTTCTCGTGAACAATACTGACTCTGGAGCATTCGTCAGGGTAGTGCTCAGAGTCCCTAGCACTGGAGCTGGGGGCAGAAGCCTCATAGCTCTCTTGGTAATCTTGGTCTGTTGTGCTTTTGCGATTCCCTGCTGGTTCCTGACATGCTGCCCACCCTCTATAGTCCATTTCCCTCTCTCAACTTGGATCCTCAACTGTGTGCTGGCCCCAGGATACCACTCAGTCTTAGCAATTAACATGGGCCTGTTGTCTGCTAAACCCTTTTGAGTAATTTCATTTGTCTCCAATTATCATTCAGGCTGTGAACAGATCACCCTCTCTCAAAGATATTGTTTCCACTTAGCTCTAAGGTTCATTATTGATATTTTTGATGATGCAATCATCATCCCAGTTAATGTTCTCCCATCTACTTTCTTCCTGATCTTCTCTTGGGAGATTTTTGAGGAGTCTTAGCCTGCATTCTGCTTAGCAATCTGACCTTCCCAGTTCCGGAAGCCCAGTCCATGTCACTCTTTGTCCTCTGGGCATATAACAAACAAACCTCAGCAGAATCCTTGACCCTATTAACCCAGAGAGATGAAGGGAATGCAGGTCCTTTGCTCTGATTGAGACAGCTTAATCAGAAGACACCATATGTTATTTCACCTCTTAAGGAATTCCTATTCCCATCTCTAGTACTCTATGATATGTTCCCATCCCATTACGTAAACATTAAGATTTGCTCTGCTTTAAGGTTCTTTATTGTGTTTCCTTCATAGCTGTCCTCCCAAAATCTATTTTTGGAAGTATAGGAGCATCTTTCATCTTTAATGACCTTTTGTAGACACTTGGCTTACCCTTAGCTATTCTCCAAAGCCTTTTCTGACACAGGTTCTCATGAGGAACTTTTTTTTTCCTGGATACTAGAAATTGAACTCAGGGACTCACTTGTGAGGTAAGCACTTCACCACTGAACTCATGGGGACTTTTCTCCTACACGTTCAAGCCTCAGTTGACACCTTCTAGTCAACCAAGATTTTCCACTGGCGATCATCACTGGGATCCGCCACCAGGACCTCTGGCTCAGCCTTAATCACTCAGTCTTTATCAAGTAAGTTGACCTTAAAAGCAGCCTTCAAAGTGCTCTCCAAATGGTGCCAACCACAGTTTCTCAGGAGAATCTTCTTTCCTAGCAATTTCTTATTAGCCATGATTTACAAAGTAGCAAATCATATGTTTTCACTTCAGCTCTTATTTTTGATTGGGATGTGATGGGGTTGTTATATTTTATTTGAGATTTTAATGAGACATGTGTTCTTCACATTCTAACTCCCAACTATTTAATGGAACGTGTATTCTTAACTCTTGTTAGCCTTTCATTGAAACCCATCATTTTGTCATTGAGACAAAATATTTGTGCACCTGTATGATACGATTACATTGTGGTAATTTAGTACATGTATATAATGCATAGTAATCAAATCAGTGTAGAAAGCTCTTTCATCTCTTTAAATTTAATTATTTTCATATGTCTGTACTCTAAACATTTTGAAATATATCAGATTGTGTTAATTATCAGTTATGCTATGCTGTAGAAAACTAGAGCTGATCCCTTGTATCTGAGTTTTGGCACCTCTTATGCAGCTACTTTCCAGCATCCCCTCCCCCATGCCTCCCTAGTCTCTAGTGGACACTATTCTACTCCATTCTATGAGATCGAGCTGCTGGTTTCTACAAGTGAGTGAGAACATGTAGCATTTGTCTTTCTGTGTTTAAATTTTTTGCCTGTGATCTCATAAATGTTATATGGCAGATACCAAGACTTCCTCCTTTGTATTGCTGAGTAATATTGTATTGTGTATATATAACGTAGAAGGGCATTGAATTGGTTTTCTCATCTGTGTGACAAAATATTTAACAGAAATGACTTGAGGGAGGATTTATTTATTTATTTATTTATTTATTTATTTATTTATTTGGCTCATGGCTTCAGATGGTTCAGTCTATGCTTACTTAGCCCCATGAACTTGAATAGAACTACATGGTAGCCAGAGCATTTGGCTGAGGAGGCCCTTCTTGGTGATGGAAAGCAGAGAGGAGAATACAGGAAAGAGCTAAGGTGGGATAAAATGCCAGACATTTTATTATTCCTTCTAACTAAATGCCATTTCATACCTTTTACCACCTCTAAATAATGCCATCATTTTATGAATTCATTATTTAGAACAAAGGCCTTATGATATGATTATCTCTGGAAACACCATCAAAGACAGATTGGTGATTGCCAGGGAAGGAGGCTGGGACAGGAGAGTGACTAAGTTCTTAATGATCAGAGCTTTGTACTTTGGGGCAAGGAGAATATTTTAGAGCTAGAAAGAGTCAGTGATTGTGTAACATTGTGAATATACTAAATAAAACTGGATTGTTTACTTTAAAATGGCTAATTTTATGTTATCAGACCATCTCAATAGAAAAAAATAGTGGCTATCATTACTTACATATTCTTTTTTAAAATTTTATTATCCATAATTCTATACACTTAATAAGGGAATAATGCTTTGATGTCTCCACTTCCCCTATTTCCCTCTTCCTTGTCCCTGGTCAGTTGGATATCCTCCTCCGTGGGCAGTCTGGATCAGTCCATGGGGTAGGGGGTTGTGAACAGCCTAGGAGTTAACCCGATTCCACCCCCCTTTGCATGTTGTTACTGAGGTGGGCAATGTCCCTGGATATTCTCCCCCACCATGATTCTTACAATCTTTCTGCCCCCTCTTCCGCTCAGTTCCCTGAGTCATGGTGAGTGAGTATTAAGGCTGCTTTGTTGTTGAGACCTTAGGAGCCTCTGTACGTCTGCTTGAGGTTGTGTTTAAAATCTTTGGTGTCTGTTTCGCTGGTTTATCCTGGGTTGATCAATAGGCTGTGGTTATAGGTCTCTTGCTTATCTCATCACTGCCTGTGGGGTTCCCTGTGGATCTTCCATGGTAGGTCTGGGGTGGCGCATCTCTTGCCAGGAAGACAGCTGTCGGCCTGTCGCTCATTGGTAGGGTTAGAGGAGCCACAGCCCTCTCAGAGCCTTCTGAAAAATATGAGCAGGATCTCCATCAGAGAGTTAGATCATTATAGGTTAATTGAGATACACTTTCCTGAGTTGGCTAGATTCTATTGTTGGTAGCTTTTTGTAAATCATTTGTAAAGTGAGTTTCTCTTTGGGGTCCTAAGATTTGGTTCCCTATGTAATTTACCCTGAAATCCCAGTTCCAGTCATGGACTCCCCTTCACTGAGTGGATTTCTTGGCCAAATTGTCAGCTGTTGATTGCCTCCCCCAGGTTTTGGCGCCTCCATTGCACAGGTGCTTTCTTCGTGGTTCGCTGTTCTGTCCCAGTAGGCAGTGTGTTCAGCCTACCCATGGTGGCTGACCTCGTTACATGTCAGTGGACTCTGTTTATTCCAGCAGTCATTGACCAGTTTCCCCTGGCAGCTTATGCAGCGCCTTCCAGCTCTATTCTACCAAGCCTTCATCACAGAGCTGAAACCACTCTTTCTGAAGCTTGTTAGAAGCATAGAAAAAGAGGGAAGGCTTCCAAACACCTTCTATGAAGCTACCATTGCCCTAATTCCCAAACCAGGCAAGGATTCAACAAAAAAAGAGAACTACAGACCCATATCTCTGATGAACTTAGATGCAAAAATCCTGAACAAAGTCCTAGCAAACCAGATACAATGCTACATCAAAAATATTATCCACCCTGACCAAGTTGGCTTCATCCCAGAGATGCAGGGATGGTTCAACATAAGCAAGTCAATAAATGTAATCCACCACATTAATCCGCTCAACCACAAAAACCACATGGTTATCTCAATAGATGTGGAGAAGGCCTTTGACAAAATTCAACACCACTTCATGATTAAAGCTCTGGAAAGAATAGGCATAGACAGCCTATATCTCAACATAATAAAGACAATTTACAAAACTTCTAAAGCACAAATCATTCTCAATGGAGAACAACTCAAGGAGTTCCCACTCAATTCAGAAACAAGACAGGGTTGTCCACTCTCACCACTGCTCTTTAACATAGTGCTTGAAGTTCTAGCCCAAGCGATAAGACAGGAGAAGGGCATAAAAGGGACAACAAATTGGAAAAGAAGAAATTATCCCTCTTCACAGATGACATGATTCTTTATATATCAGACCCAAAGAATAGTATCAGTAACCTCTTGAAGGTGATTAATGCCTTCAACAATGTGGCAGGATAAAAAATTAACACACAAAAATCAGTAGCCTTTCTATATGCAGAGGACAAGCAGACAGAAAAAGACATCAGAGAGACTGTTCCATTTTCTATAGCCTCAAAGAAAATCAAATACCTTGGAATATCACTAATCAAGGTTGTAAAGGACTTATATAAGGAAAATATTGAAACATTCAAGAAGGAAATAGAGGAGGACGTGAGAAGATGGAAAGGTATTGCATGCTCATGGTTAGGGAGAATCAATATAGTAAAAATGGCAATCCTGCCAAAAGCAATTTACAGATTCAATGCCATGCCGATAAAAATCCCAACCTCTTTCTTCACAGACATAGAAAAAATAATTTCTAAATTTATTTGGAAGGGCCAAAGACCTCGGATAGCTAAAACTATTCTAAGCAAAAAAACCTACTCAGGAGGTATCACCATGCCTGACTTCAAAACATACTACCAAGCCATAGTAACTAAAACAGCATGGTACTGGCATAAAAACAGACAGATGGATCAATGGAACAGGATTGAAGACCCAGCTTTAAATGGAAGTAACTTCAGTTATTTGGTCTTTGACAGGGGGCCAACAATGTATGCTGGGCCAAAGATAGCATCTTCAACAAATGGTGCTGGAGGAATTGGATAAACACATGTAAAAAAATAAAAATAGACGCACTCCTTTCACCATGCACAAAAATCAACTCCAAATGGATCAGAGACCTCAATATAAATCCTGTAACCCTGAACACCCTGGTGTTGTTTTTTTGAGATGGGGTCTTACTGTAGCCCAGGCTGACCTAGAATTCACTATATAATCTCAGGGTGACCTCGAACTCATGGTGATCCTCCTACCTCTGCCTCCTAAGTGCTGGGATTAAAGGTGTATATCACCATGCCCAGCTCTTTCCTCCTTTTAAGTTGAATTTCTCATGTATCTTCTCATAGTAATATGATTTGAGTTTTGTTTTGTTTTAAATTTTATGGATGCTTGATTTGTGGCCCTTGCATATAATCTATTCTGGAGGCTGTTCTATTTGGCAATGAGAAAAATGTGAGCTCTGCTACTGTTGGATGGAGTGTTCTGTGTCAGTGAGGCCTATTTGCTCTATAGTATGGCTCAAGCAGGTGTTTATTTCTTTGCTCAACTTCCGTCTGGATGATCTGGTCATGGAGCAAACTGAGGTATTGAATCCCCCATCTATTACTATATTATAGACTATTTCTCCCTTTAGATCTGACAGTATTTGATTTATGTATCTGAGTGGTCCAGTGATGGGTACATATATAATTGTTCTGCCTTCTTTGGCTGACTTGATTATTTTATCAATGATGTCCTCGTATCTTTTTTTGTGTTCTGTCATGTTAAAGTATGATTCTCATCTTTTTGTCTTTTCAATATCTGTTCTTTGTACATCTGCATGTTTCATGATAGCGGTTATCCTGTTTTTGTTTTTTTTTGTTTTAGGATTCTCTGAAGCATTTCTTTTGGGGCTGGTCTTACAATAATGAATTCCCTTACTTTCTGCTTATCAGGGGGAAAAACTTATTTCTCTTTCATTTCTGATGAATAGTTTTGCTGGGTATAGTAATCTTGTCAGTTGGCAGGCTTTTCTTTCTGTTTTTTTTTTCTTTTCTTTCTTTTTTTCAGATTTTGATTATAGCATCCATTCTCTCTACCTTATAAGGTTTCTCCTAAGAAATCTGCTATAAATTTAATGGGAATTGCCTTAAATGTGACATAACAAACACCCTTCTTTTTCTGTGACTGTTTCAGGGCTGCAAAGATGCAATGTGAATTCCTTCTTTGGACTTAAAATCTATAAAAACTATGGAATTCTCCTGCAGTGAGGAATGCCATTTTGCTGCTACAATGGGAGTGGGTGGAACCTTCTTGCTTACCTTTTTCTGACAGTGTGGAGTCTCTAACCCCCAGGCAGAGAGTCAGGGTTAAAGTAACATTTTGTCTTCTGGTTCTGCATGCTATTTAGGGTTCCAGTAATTAATCTTCCTTGTTGATTTCCAGAGTTCTCTTTTAATCACTGTCTTTGGAATAAAGTTTTATCTTTGTTGCCATGGCATTTCTCTGTGACAGGGTTGTGTACAAGGCACATTTATTTAACTATGTTGAATCTCCATTCAGTACCATCTTTCAGTGAGCAACTTCCAAGAAGATCAATTTCCCTAGAAATTATTTCTGTATATGTAGATTATTAAATTTCCATTATGTTACTTTCCATTTTGAGCCATGATATCAATACTAGTAGGATATGAGTTAAATTTTTATTTCTGTCTTTTAAGACTATTGAGGCTGCAGAGATGGATCAGCAGTTAAGGGTGCTTGCTTTCAAAGCCTGATAGCCTGGGTTTGATTCCCCAGTACCAACATAAAGTCAGAGGCACACAGTGGCACATATATCTGGAATTCCATTGCAGTGGCTGGAGGTCTTGGCACTCATTCATTTCTCAATCTCTCTCTCTCTCTCCTTGCAAATAAATAAATAAATTTTTAAAAAGATATTACAGGGCTGGAGAGATGGCTTGGTGGTTGAGGCACTTGCTTAAAAAGCCTAACAGCCTGGATCCAGTTCCCCAGTACCCATGTGGGCCAGATGCACAAAGTGGCACATGCACCTGTAATTTGTTTGCAGTGGCTAGAGGCCCTGGTGTACCCATTTTCTCTCTCTCTCTCTCTCTCTCTCTCTCTCTCTCTCTCTCTCTCTCTCTCTCTCTCCTTGAAAATAAAATCATTTATTTAAAAAGATTGTAGAGAAAACTAAAAACAGACTAACCCCAGCATTTCATGTGTGATTAACTTGTTTATATAATTCACATTTTTTAGTTTCCTAAGAAAAGTATCTCCCAGCCTTTGCTTTATCTACCTTGTCCTAAATGTACGTGAAAAACCTATCCTTACTCAATGCATGATACTCCTACCCACAGTTTTGTCTCAACTTCTTAATAGGTCCTACTTCCCTATATGTTCCCTAAAGTAATTTCTATGGTATCATAAATCAGTCTAGTATAGGTTCCCCAAGGGAAAAAAATCATGTTGAAATCTAATACATCAAGATAGATATAGTCAAATACTGCCTTAGCAAACAGAGAGTTTAATGGAAATTTTTACAAAAATCTAAGATATTTTGTACCAAATTTTTTACTCCTAAAGAGAGTTACTGGTTTGCTGAGTTCAGAAGTTCAGCCTTGGCCTTAGAACTGCTTCTCTACTGTTGCACAAAAAAAATTATGATGTGATCTTCAGTTGTAAGAGGAAGTGATGACCTCTTTTGTAGAGTTTAAGAAATCTGATGGTTTTTATTGAAATACCTAGAATCTACATTAACACATATGTGGCTTTTGTGTTTTAACTTTGTATAGGAAATCAATGTGTTGACGGTCGCATTGGTTAATCAAGACCGAGAGAACAATATGGAAAAAAGAAGTCAAGGCTTAAAATCAGAGAAAGAAGCTCTCCTAATAGGTAAGGAGATTCTGTTTTTTCATCTATTCACTTAAATAACTCCTAGGTAATTAACTTGAATAATATTATAGTAATTCACCTCCATCTTGTGAATAATTTGAGCAGTTGAGCCTTCTAATCAGAGATGAGATTAATTTCCCTAAGTTTATATTATAATTTCCATCAGTGGCATAAAAAACTAATGGAGACCTCTTCTGTAGCCATATATATTAGTTGGTGTCAGGCATTAAACTGAATTCATGAAAACATATCACAAATCTGAATTTTAAAATTTAGACATGGCAAGAGGCCCGGTTAGTTCTTATCCAAAAGTTCCCAAACCAAACCAGACTCTCAGGCTCTTGAACAATTTTGAACCTAGAGATTAACTTTTAAGCCCCTTAGTAGAGGACACATCTTATAATGCTGGTTAAATAGGTATATCCAGACTGTGGATGTTCAGCTAATTCAGGGAAGTTGAATCCAGACTTGCCTGTCCATATGTGGATTCATTTATCCAAAATGAGCATGAGAAGCTGCCCCCTAAGAAAGAGAAAGAAAGAGAAAGAAAAAAAAAAAGAAAGAGAAAGGAAGTTACTGTGCTCCATACAATATTCTAGATTGGCTCTTTCTTTATCTGGATTAACAAAGCTCCAAATGTTCCTTTTTGAGACTCTGTCCCATCGATTCAGACATAGTACTTATTCATTACCTCAAGAAAGTGTTCTTGGGGGAGATGTGCTGATAATGGGCCTGGGAACCCACCTTAGAATGATGTGTGGTTCTAAGGTCCTCAAACCTACAGGAAAGGCATCTACTATCCTAAACAAAACCTTGATTTAAGCCGTGCCTTGGCTCTAGCCCCAGCATGGGGTTCCAAGTTCAAACTGGCTCCTCCATAGCATGATTAATGGTGAAGAAGGAGGCCACTGTATACATGAGGCAAACTTTTCCCTTGTCATTCCCTATCTGGCAGAAGTAGTACCTAGCTGTATTTTCTAAATATTGTATAAGCTCTCACCTTAAAATGACAGGTTCACTGGGGCCTACAGAAGCTGGCACGGGAGAAATTAAATTCAAAAGATAGTCCAACTTCATCCATCACATATAGATTTTTCAACTACAGGGTTATTGAATATGGCATCAACTTAGATACTCTAAGGAAAACCAATTATTTTTTTCTCTGTGATGATGTACAGCTGTAATAACATGCCATGCACAAGTCTCACAGACATGCAGACATCAGTTCCAGGAACTCAACAAGCCCATGTGCAGTTGGTGACTGGAGTTTTCTCCTACGGAAAAATATGTCCAAATCTGACAACCATTTCCCTTTCTCTCAGTGTGACAAAATGTGATTTCCCTTACAGTGCTATTAGGGGATGAATAAAGCATATAATGACTTGCAGAAAACTTCCCCTCTTTTAGTGTGAATCATTCTGACCACTCAAGGGCTAAAAAATGGGAGCAGATTTCTGTTTTGTTTCTTTTTACTGGAAAATGTCTTCCATTTTATGTTCTCCTTGTAGGACATACTTCATTTACAATGACTTCCAAATCATTACTTAGCTCCCCCCCCCACACACACGTGTGTGTGTGTGTGTGTGTGTGTGTGCGTGTGTGCGTGTGTGTGTTATATGTAACATACATATTCATAAACATTTTAGTCAACTGCCACAAAATTTTAAAACCAATATATTTGAACTATAACTCCTACATTAATAGGAGTAGATAAGGAGATTACATTTATGACATTCCACCTCTGCTAATTTCTTCAGTATTAGAAACAAAGAAATTAGCTAATCAAGTGTAATAGAAAGGAAAATATTAGTAAGCCAAGATCTTCAATAAAAGTATGCTCAACAAACTCTAAATTTTTCTCTCATTGTTGGTCTTTGGAGCTAGCCTATCTATATTTGATTTGAAAATTTGGATTCGAGCAAAAGAGGGCACTCATCTTGAATTAATATACAGGAAGTTTTACAGAGCAAGGAGGCTGGGGTACTTCAGTGCTTGCCATAAACTAAGGAGTAATTTTCCTTCAATTTCCTATGGTCTTCTATCATTATACAAATTCTGTTTTACTGTACTTAATGACAGCTTGACCAAAGATGTGGCAATCTCACCAAACCCACCTCTCAAACACCTATATTTTATTCTTACACTATTTTGAATTAAGAGAGAGGAATCCTCACCCCACCTATGATGGAGAACCCACCATGATGGAGATTTTCCAAGACTGGCCGTGGGTCCTGCCAAAGGGTGCAGTCTCGCCTGTCACTAAGTGAGGCCCAGCTATGGCTTGAGTTCCACCCTTTGTGCTTTGCAGATACCTGAGTGTGGGCCATGGCCTTCTCCCACAGCTCCTGAGGTCCAGTACTGGCTGTGGTAGACCAGCTGAGATAGAAAAGGAAGCTTCTAGTGTCAGGCCTACTCTTTTCTGAAGAATTCTAGAAGATATGATTCTAGGACTACTCAGGTCTTCTGGAGGGGTCAGGAATAATGTTATTGTCAATTTTCTTGGAATAGTCATCACACAGATGTGCTAAGCTAGTCTAGAAGGCCAAGAGCACAGCAGAAAAGCTCTCTTCACTTGTCAAAATGTCCCATCTGTATACCTGCAGTATGATAATATATTCAGGTTCTATTCAGTACCTTGACACCCTCTTGGGGAACATTAAAGTTTTATGAGTGACATAGAGAACAATCTTGGTTGCCAGGAAGAAAAGGGGAATGAAAATAAGCAATTTCAAATGAGTTCAAAAGAATATGAAACTAAGGTTAGAACTTCCTAATCAAGGAACAATCCTGGATTGTGTGATTGCTTATAGAGCAGGTTTATTGGGCAAAGAATGTCCTCTGTCTATTCTTATGACCAGCTTACAAAATAGAGACTCTATTTCAAGAGATAGTTGTTGATACTTATCAGACAGGATCTGCAAGATTTTGTTTAAAACATTATTTGGAGCCTTGTAGCTATGGATTCCGAGTCTTTGGGGAATTGAATCATTTCTGCCAAACTGTCTCCTTGACAATTAATGGGGATATGATACTGTGTTCCAACCAAACTTCCAACTAAAGAGGATAGGCCCTTAGAAAATACTTCATTACCGTAATCTCTGGATTATTTACTTTGTAAGCAGTCCTCATGAAGATGGGCTGACAAAGAATTGGACCTTAAAGACCATGGTTCTCGTGGGGCCTGTGCAGAGTCATTTCATGTCTGTGTCTCTATACTGGCTGCCTGCTTGTTCCGCTTTAAGCCAGAACACCTACTGCATTCCACATATGGCCCACACATTGGATCTGGCATACTCTGAAGTTGTTAGGGATAGAATGAGACCAAAGCTTTGTTGGTATGTTTAACTAGAAACTCTGGACATTGTCATGAAAAAGAAGAGATAAGATTTTTTATTGAGAAGGTAATGGCTCTAAGGAAACGTTGACAGTTTCTTCTCTTGCATTTGCATATGACCCAGTAGATTCTAGTTCCTGCAGCTCTATTTGGCACCCTGTCAACACAAGTCAGCAGTGGAACTGCCACCCAGAGATCATCCAAATCTTCCTCACAATGTGACCTGTGCACAAAGTAGCTTCAAACCCTCCTTGGTCCTCAGATGCTTAACGACCAGGCAAGCTTTGGTTCCTGCCACTGCAGTGCCTCTGGAGATGAGGATATACATATGATGAGTCACTCAGAGCCGCCTCACACCAGTTTTCATCGTTGCCACACATGCACAGTCTATGATGGAACTGCACTGTCCCTTAATACCTGGGTGTTAGGACGCAGATGAATAGAATGTGAAGAAACAGCATTTATACAAAGTTGATGCGTGACTTTTTAGCATTCTCAGTAAACAGAGGTGAGGCTCTACCTGAGGAAAGTAATTTGAAAAGTGTGCTCCTCACTGAAAGCTACTGACCATAAAGAATGAGTTATTGACCTGAATCTTGTTTCCAAAGCACCAGTGTCCCTCTTAATAAATGAGCAAACATTTTTCAAGAAGCTTCTGTGAGGATTATCAGCCTTCATGGTGAAGAAGAATCACCAAGGCAGCCTGTTCGGAAGACACAATTACTTGGCTGCCCAACAGATTCAGCCCATTGTACAGCTAACATCCACACTGAGACTGAAGCAGCTGCTTCTGGAGCCATGTTGGGGAAATGAGAGCAGTGCCAAAACCATGCCCACATTAGAACGAGTGCCAGCACCATATCCACGTTAGAACCCGTGCCAACACCATATCCATGGTATCTGATGGCAGTAAGAAGATAGCTTTTCTCAGTGAGACAAAGGGCAGCCATTAGCTGTGAAATGTGGTTTATAGTAAAATCAGACACACAGAGAAGGGGCTACGTATATTCCAGATGCCTCATCCAGAGAAAGGCTGCACAGGGTTTCTCTGGATGGATAAGAAATTTTTCAAGAGCATTTCAGATACACAGAACAATTCACTGGTAGGTCCAAATCTTCTCTGAGGTATTTGGTTGAAAAACCAAGACAAAGTGGTATTAAGAAACAAAACAAAAATTAACATACAAGATCATGTTTTGTAGTGAATAATTAGGAAGAACAAACTGAGTGTTCGAAATGAAGGCTTTTAGAATCCCAATTCACTGACAGGCATCAGCTCAAATGCAGTTGTGTTGGGCTTTTGCCCATTTCCAGCTTGCCTCTGAGTGTGTCTCCGGCAGGCACCTCACCATTAGCTGCCTGCAGATCACACAGCTCCCAGATTTCAAAAGGCTTCCTCCTTGCTGTCTTCCATTTCCGAGTCCACAGAGGCTTCAAACAGTTTCTACATGAAGCAGGCTACTCCAGGCTTCTGCTGGCCCATAGTATCCAAGCTGAGGCTCAGCTGCTCACCCACAAAACTGAGATCTTGGGATACCTAGGGTGCCCCGCCCAGCCCACCATTAAGACCCAGGGTCTCTTGCCATTTTCTGGGAAACAGTCAGCTGGTACAGATGTGGGGAAAGCTAACCCAGCAACAGTGTTAACCTTGACACACTTTGGAATGGAACTTCAGGCCACCTGAGGAAACCTGTATATTTTGGTGCAATTCTACCTCACATTCCACCAGTACTCTTAGGGTGGTTGGGCAATCTGAGGATTTGGCCCCCAGGTGCTGCAGAGAAAACTGCTTACCCACTGTGAGCCCAAGTTCCCATGTGGTACAGCTGTGATTTCGTCTGTGGTCTATGAAGGAGGCTACATCGCCCTTTAGACAGTGATCTTCACGTGCACAAACACGCAGAGATCAACTTCATCATCTGGTACCTATAAAAGAGAAGAGACGAGAAGGAGAGCGTGGCTTGACCCCTACTCCTCTCTCAGCATCCATGCAGAACTTCAGAGCACTCTTGCAAGAACCTCCTCCTCCTTTCCACCCCCTCGCTTCAACTCTGAACACTGCAACTGTTCATGGCACCAGTTTCTAAGCCCCTTCCATTCATCAGCTGCACTTTGCATGGTTGGATTCAGATGGAATCTTCTGGAAACACTCTTTCCCTGACCATCAGGACACCACTATTTTTTTATTTACCACTCTCACATTATTTTTCTTTGCTGTGTTTTCCTTGGCTTAGCCTCTCTGGCTTCTGTAGAGCTCAGTCTTGAGTGCCACCTTTTGGTTCCTGCTATATTTAGAATTTTATCCAAGCCCCTGAGCTTGGCAGATAAGGCCCTATATCAGTCCCCCCCGCCCCTCTAAATGCAAATTGTACCACTCTTCAGCCAACTCTGTTCCTGTTTGCTCATTTCTACCATGGTGCCTTCACATACCTATGGCCTGTGCCAAGTTTTCCTCCAGACTTTCGGTGGCTGACTCCTTCCCATCTCCCACTGCAGAAATTTGCTCTCTTAAAAAGACTTCACTTGACCTCCCAGTATAAAATAATACTGCTCTGAGCTCAAGGTCACTCTGTTACCTGTTTCATTATCTTTACCAGGCATATTACTATCTGAAAATATTTCATTTATTCTTAATCTGTGTGTTTAATCACCTGTGCTCTTCACCTAGACTAAAAGTTCCCCAAGCACAGGCACTTTTTTTTCCTACACAGAACCTTGGTCTTCATTTCTGCTAAGTGAATATTTGAAAGAAATGAATGGAAGGGAAAAACAGGTAGTAAGTATAAGGTAATTCATGTGCTGCTCCCTTGGTGTTAGTGAGGTTCAAAAATGAGAATGAAATAAATGGTTGTATGAAGCTGTGATGGAGTCTGTTAAAATGGGCCTCCTTAATGAGATGTGCCCCTAGTTACATAGAGCTAGTTTGTATATTTACTAAAGTAGTTTTTAAGGCTCTGAGACAGGCAAAAAAAAAAAAAAAAGGTCCCTAGTAGAGCATCCTCTGCTTGTATTCTTGCCCTTAGACTTACTACTGACAACTGTGTTTTGCACTATTGGGAACTCATTCTTAAGATAACAGACCTTCCTCACAAAACAAATAGATAGCAGCAGTCATGGGCACTGTCTACTTGTGATCCACCTGCAGTGCGGAGACCGTCCCTTTGTGGTCCTCCTGCAGTATAGAGACCGTCCCTTTGCGGTTCATCTGCAGTGTGGAGACCTCCCTTTGTGGTCCACCTACTCAGCATCAGTTCAGGTCTCCACCCTCCATTCCCAGTATTGCTCACTCCTAAGAGGGCCAGAAAGTAATCTCCATTGTGGGGCCCATGGCATTTTGCATCCCCCTTCTATTATGTGGAACACCCTAGTTTCTTTAAAGAAGTTGCAAAAATATTTAGCTATTTATGAAGCTGTCTCCAAACACATCTGATTTAAACACACACACACAGCATAGAAACAGCATTTTTCTCAAGTTGTCATTTAAAGATATTAAAATTACCATCATTACTTTTTTTATCATCACCATAACTTCATAAAACTGCAGTTTTTTAAAAGAAAAAAAGGAAGAGGAGAAAGATGAGCATAACTGCTAGTTCTCTGTGTCTGAGAAAGAGCAGACTAATCTCAGAAGACAGAGATTTTTTAGCTGTGTAGAAAACTGTAATTGTCCCTACTATCCTCATTTCACTGTAAACAAAACCTCACAAAAGCAACCTTCAAAGGGTCAAAGGTCTTGGAGAATGCTTAAGACCTTTGTTTCTCTCTCCTCCACCTAAGGAGTGGCTGACAACGTTTCTTTAAAAACTGACTGACCATCATCCTAGACCATCGTGAGGAGCACAGAGGAGAGCAGGAAGCCAGGAGACACCATCCCAGGTCAACCCAAGGTTCCCTAAAAATGGAGGGTGACCTAGTACACGGATGATGAGGCCAGTGCTCACCCTGACTGCTTCCCTTTGACCACTGGCTCTCTAGCATCAACACGGTACACGGTATATGAGACGTAATGCATCCAAAACCTGTTTTTAAAAGTACTTTAAAGTGTCCCTTTGAGCACAGCTTCTTAACAAAAGCAGCACTCAGTCTGTGGAATTGACTTCCTCACTATCGTGATTTTGGATACAAGAGCAGGGCACATAGGAAGGTAATGCTTTTTACTTCATCCCTGACACCAACATTAAGCTTTTCATTTGTCCATATAATCCTGAAAGGTGATTCCATGGTGGAAAGGCCTTCTGGTTTGTAATCAGACTTCAGCCAGGGCACCTATTCCAAGACCTTATCCATTGGGCTTGTAAATTATAGTGGCAAAGCAGAGAGGGCCTCACTCCTTTCCACAGTGGAAACAGCATGTGCGCAAGAAGGTGTACTTCCTCCAGCAGCACTTAGGAGAATGTGCACTGCATACTTTTCATAACCAGCAACTGGAATTATCAGGAAAACTCAAGGCAGAATGATTTCTGACGCAGCTGTCTGAGCCATTTTCAGACTGTAAAGTCCAAGGAGGGAAAGAAAACAGATAATTTTAACTTTCCAATAACTACAATTTTATATTGGTAAATCAAGCATAAAATTGGTAGTTGAACTGCTTCCAGGAATCTTTGTTTAGAAGTACCTTTATTCATGTGTCCATTGCCCCGAGTCTGGCTTTGCTAACTACTCTCTTTCCAGGATACAAGCATTCTGTGGGCCATATTACCTTTACTGTCTGCAGAATGGTGTTATTGGATGCTTATTGGGTGATACTAGAAATAATATGACTGGGGCTGGGTAGATAGATGGCTAAGGTGTTAGAGGTGCTTGCTTACAAGCCTGCCTGCCCAAGTTCAAGTCCCTGGCATTAACATTAAAAGCCAGGTACAATGCGGTACCATAGCTCTAATCCTAATGCTCCCATGGCAATGAGTGGTGGAGCTAGGAGAATCTGTAAGTGTTCAGACCAGCTAGACCAGCGCACACACAGCAGGAGAAAAGGGAGACACTGTCTCAAGAAAGGTGTAAGGAGAGGAGACATTCCAAGGTTGTCCTCAGACCTCCACATGTGTGTTGGCATATATGCGTCCATACACACATCATACATGTGTCCATATACACACATCATACATGTGTCCATACACCCATGATACATGCATCCATACACACATCATACACGCATCCATACACACACATACACGTCCATACACACATTAAAAAAATAATAAAATGAAAAAAAGAAATGGCAAGACTGTAGCTCAGCCTGACAAAAGTCATTGAGATTAGGTGACGTTATTTGAGACTTTTCGCTTGGCTTTAAATAATTTCCAATGGTTTCTTTTAATTCAGGTATCATATCAACGTTTCTTCATGTCCACCCCTTTGGAGCTAATATAGAGTACCTTTGGTCATACATGCAGCAGCTGGACTCCAAGGTAAAGCGCTTTTCTCGACTAAACTTCACTGTGGCGGTTAGCATGCTGACTGCAGGTGCACTCTCTGTGAGCTGCCTGGGGGTCGTCACGTCTCCTGCACAAGAACCCAGGCTTTGGCACATAGTTGTCTTGCTTGCTTTTGACTTTGAAGAAAGAAAAGCAGTTATCTAAAATGGCAGTAGTGACTGTCAGCAGATGCCAAATTACTTGGAAAAGCTTATGAGAGATTTAAAATTGCAGATTTGTTCCAGAAATAAGAGAAAGTAGGGGAGCAGAGGGGGCGAAGAGGGCAGGATTCTTCGGCCCTATTCTCACCGGGTGCCATATTAGGGACTTCACACAATATAGGGGGCATCACCTTCAGTGCTTAAAGACCTGATATGATGCTCGAGAAAATTCTAGTAATGGCTGTTTTTCAGCATAATTCTCTAAGTGGGGAAAAAAATAACTGCAGTTATTCTCAGCTGTGTCCTCAGGGATCACACCCAAAATCAGACATCATGACATTTCTCAAGCTCAGCTCTCTCATCTGCAAATGAGCTGCTATATTTTTGTGCCAAGAGAGAAAAGACAAACTGAGCTTGATTTCTGCATTGAATTCAAGCAAACAGTTGGGAGGGGCCACTGTTGATGTGATGTCCTTAACCAGGGCTCCTGAGGGTCCAAGGACAGGGATGGACACAGAGCCAATCATAGAAACAGGAAGTCACTGGAATCCTTTGAAGGGAAACTAGCAGGCGCTCCTCCATTGGGCACAGCAAAGCACATGGGTCTTATCAGACCAGACGCTCAGCCTGCAGTTCTGTCAGCCTGTACTGATAGAGGTTTAGTGGTTAGCAGGGACTAAATTACTCTACTGTCATATTTGGCACAAATGATTTTACCAAGACATGATCACAGAGCTGCTTGATCTTGAAATGGACCTGTAACTTCCCTTGAGAGAGACCATCAGGAGCTAGAAGTGTGCTGAGTCTTAGAGAGGCATGCCTTTTGATGAAATCCAAGCAGGATGAAAGGAGTTAGGAGCTTTTAATTTTTTAATATCTATTAACATATTGATTGTACATGTTAAAAAGCTCTCATGTGTTTTATGCATACACATAATGTGGACTGATCATATCTAGCCACCCTCTTTCTGTCCTCTCCTTACTCCCTTGCCTCTCCCTTTCCTAGTAATTTCTCTCTCAGATGAACTGCTTTTAGTTTTCAAACATGAGTGAAAACATAATGTAACTCTTATGTCACTTAAAATAATATCCTGATGCAGATGGCAGGATTCCATTCTTTTGGCTGAATAACAATCGTCTGTCTGTCTGTATGTCTGTCTGTCTCTCTCTCCCCCCCCTCTCTCTCTCGCTCTCTCTTTCTCCCCCCTGTGTGTGTGTACATTTTTTATCTGTTCATCTATTGATACATACCTACGCTGATTATACAGTGTAGCTATTGTAAATAGTGCTACAATGTACAAGGCTGTAAAGTGTCTCTGTGGTATGCTGATTTAGATTTCTTTGGGTTTATACCCAGCATGGTATAGCTGGGTCATATGGTAATTCTACTTTTAGTTTATTTCTATATTGCCTGCACTAATTTACAATCCCACCTGTTAGTGTATACTATACCATGTACATCATAGCATGATACCTAATATGTTTGGGTCTTTTATTATAAAGGGATATTGATTTTTGTCATATAATTTTTATGATTTACTGAAATTATTTTTTATTCTAGTAATTTATTGATTACTAGAATATGTTGAAGCTTAGATATGTTGAAGCATTATTCCTGTAATAAAGCTAACTTAGTCATGGTAGTGATATTGAATTTAATGTAAGTATTTTGTTGAGGAGTCTTGCATCAGTATATTAGCAGTATTGGTCTATAGTTTTCTTTGTTGTTATTGTGTCCTTCTCAGGTTTGATAACAGGATAACACTGGCCACGTAAAGAGTTTGAAAAAGTCCTTGGATTATGATTTTTTGGAATGGTTCAAGGTGAATTGGCATTAGTACTTTAAATGTTTTGTAAAATTCTACACTGAAGCCATCTGATCCTGGGCTTTTCATTGTTGGGAGATTTATTATTACTGATTTAATGTTACTACTTTTTATTAGTCTAGTCAGGTTTCTTGTGTCCTGGTGATTCAAGTTTGGAAGGTCATTTGTATCCATTTTCTTCTTAATTTCATTTAACTGACTATGTTCTCTTGAACCTCATGGGCCTTTTTATAATCAGACTTTGGTATTCTTTGGAATCTATAGCTAAGAGTTATGTTTTTTGGAAGTTTATTATTCAGTTCTTTCATAGTTCTTATATTCCTGTATTACTGTTTATACAGGTGTTGTATTTGGAAGTTTGTTATTTCGTTCTTTCATAGCTCTTTTATTCCTGTACTACTATTTGTGAAGGTGTTGTATCAACTCTTGTCACTGCATTCATGAGGTGGCCTCCTCAGTGAGCAGCTCTCCTCTAATGATGTGTCTTAGGATGTCAGTAACCCAGTGTTGGCTTGGATTTTTATGTGGGCATTATTGAGTAACCTTCCTGGAACCTTTTTGTGGGTTTGGCCACTTGTACTATGGCTGACTCAAAGAGACCCACTAGATTCTGCAGGGTACACAAGAGTGAGGACACTAGTAGTTCAGGCAGCAAGGGGCATGGAGTGTTCACTGTGTGGTTACACTTAACATGGAATGGTGAGGGTTTCCTCGAGCACTGGTGGCACCCATAGCATTGAGGGATCCTCTGAAGCATTTGTCCACTGACCAGTGGTACAAGTTCAGATACTCTGTGAGGAGTGAAGTGTCCGGAACTGAAGCACCCACTCTGTGATGCTCAAACCTAGTCCTCACAACAGGGTGGAGCGGTGGCCAGACTGGGAACTGAGTACATGGTGTACTTCTCTGCTGCTACTATGGGAATGTCCATCCCAGGGTGAGACCTCAGCACCTGCTAGCCGTGCTTCTCTGTCACCAGGCTTTTCTCCCTATGTAGCAGTGAGTAAACACGAGTTATGATTCCACCAGAGCCTTCTCCTTCCTTTGTCCTGGCCTGTCTGGGCTTGGGGGAATGTCCTGAGCTGCACTGTTCAAGGCTGCCTCAACTGGCTTGTGTGGTCAGGAAGCAGCAGAATCATAGAACCAGTGCTCCTTCTCGGGCTGGTGGAAAAGGCACCTGAGAGCAAGACAGAAGAGAGGGCACTGGCGACCATTTTGGATGGTGACATGGTCATGAACCCACACTGGCTGGCATGCTTTTACCCCTAGGTCCCTTATGACAGTTCTGGTTTAGAATACAATAATGTATTTCCTTCATCTACTAGTTACTTTTCTTGTTACTCTAACTAAATACTTGATAAGAAACAGCCTAAGGGAAGAATTTATCCTGGTTTACAGTTCCAGGGGATACAGTCCAAGCTTGAAAGGCATAGGGCTAGAGTTAGAGGCCGACAGGAATGTATTGGCAGTCAGGAAGCAGAGAGAATGCTCAGGAAGTAGGGCAGGGCTCTAAAACCTCAAGTCCACCCTCAGTGACTACTTCCTCCAGTGAGGTACCATCTCCTGAAGCTTCCATAATATTCCCAAACAGCCACGCCAGCTGGGGACCAAGTGTTTAAACACATGAGCCTGTGAGGCATATTTCATATCAAACTACATGTCGCTTCTACCCACACAGCCCTTTCTCCTTGGTGAAGTGCCCCGTAGCACTGCCAAGTTTTGTCTTCATTCCAGAGCGACAAAATGGCTCAGGAGGTAAGAGAATCAAAAGGACTCAAGCTGAAACTGCTGGGTGCCAGGGTCCCGATAAGGGTGAGAGGACATTTAGGCTTTCTAATCCAAAGAACAAATTATTACTGAAGACTGGAATTCCATATCCTCAGGCTTGAAGCAAAAAACAATAAGGAGAGGTTTACCCTCTAAGGATTCACCAGGCCCTGACCCCACATCAGCTGCCCAAAGGCTCATAATCCAGGAGCCGCTGGCAGCCTGTGGATGCTTAGGTTGTCCACACCACAACCAGGCCCACCAGCCCACAGAGCTTTGGTTAATGCTGCATTCAAGCAAGATGGGTTGGTTCCACCACTGCACACAGGATATTTTCAGCCCCTAGTAAAATAGCTTTGTAAGATTTTCTCTTAGAACAAGTTTCCTTGAGTTTTTAAATCACCATTGCCACAATTGTAAGTCAACATTTAGAGTCTGCTCAGCCCAGTGCTGATGAGAGCAAGGAAAGCAGGCCCAGCCCCGCCCTGTAATATAGCTGTTTTTATTAGCATTTCCCAAAGGCCACACATGGGTGGAGAGTGATTAGAAATGAAGGAAAAGCAGGAATTAATTTAAATTAGGCTGAGCATGTAAATTGCACATGGCTCCCTAAAACCGTGTAGCCCAATAATAGACCATTTTCCAGTTAAATATTATTCCTGTTCCTGATAATGATATTTGCATATCTTTGGCCTTTTCTCAGTTACTATCATCTACCCAACTCTCTGCTATTAGAAATGTGAGACAGCATCAAAATGATGCTATAGAGATACACCAGGACCAGAGGGCAAGGGCTCCTGAAACCTAGCTGAGCCAAATCACGTGTTTCAACACAGGCAGGTCATTGACCAAGGTTTTCAAGCAGATGGAGGAAGACCCACCACGGCTTTTGTGCTCAGAGCGAGTTGCACGTTTTCTACAAGAGGAGAAATCATTTCCAGTTCCAAAATGGCCCTCTGGAGATAAAAAACTTCAGCATCTTCTCAGCTTCCAGATGATGCAAATCATGCAGCATTCTTTCCCGGACTATCACTGGATGGTCTTCACACGTGCTTTCCTTAGCACCAGCTGTCAACAAATGATGATGACAGACTGTAATAAGGGTGTGGTTTAGACAGCACAGCACCTCCAGGCAGCTTGTGGCTTTCGAGGGAACAACAATCTCCACATGACTTCAGATATCAGAAAGGAATGTGCCCCTCCCCATTAAGAGAAGTCAAGAAGGTTACCATGGGACCCAATGGATGCTAGAATAACTCAGTGTTCTTATGTGCATAGGCTTGTGCTTGTCTGAGGAACAGGAGCGGTCGGGGTATAAAGACATCCAAGCTAGAATTCTACTCTCAACAAGCTGCTAGTTTAGTTGAGAAGATGGTGTGTTTATAAAATAAGATCATTTAGCCTAGCACACTGCCAAAATACATGTAGGAAATCATTTGAAGATAAGTAGTGAGTGTCAAGGTGCAGGGTGGCTTTCCAGTGAAGCTGCAGTTAGAGAAAGGAGAGGAGAGAAGCCGGTGAGAATCTCATCAGGAGAGCTGAAGGCATCTCCCCAGAGGCTTCTTCTAGGATGTGTGAGGCACTGTACTCCCTTGTCCCTCCTTCTCTCTCTGCACTTTCCTTTCCTAATTTTCCTTTTAAATCTCTTCCTCTCTTTAATTCTTGTTTGTATTTATCTCATTCCTTCCTTTCCCTCCTCCTTCCTCCCCTTCCTCATCCAGTTTCTTCCTTTGCTTCCTCTGATTCCTCACTTCCTCCTTTCTTTCTTCCTCATCTACATTATGTCTCTGTGTGAGTGCTTATTTCAAGATGTCAGTGCCTGCTGACACCGTGCTTTGTCCAGGAACGGGGAAATGAACAAGATCAGCATATGCATTAAAGGCCCAACTTCAGTTTCTTCTGTGGAAGGAGATTGGGCTTTGCCCTTGGCCTCCCTGGCACTCCAGCCTTGGCAGAGCCTCTGCTGGCATCTT
This sequence comes from Zapus hudsonius, assembly GCA_004024765.1. Classification (NCBI taxonomy): domain Eukaryota; kingdom Metazoa; phylum Chordata; class Mammalia; order Rodentia; family Dipodidae; genus Zapus; species Zapus hudsonius. Next base: position 4,754 of record PVHP010014262.1, on the reverse strand, counting down.
TCCAGTGACACCAAACCAAAGCCCCTCCTCGTTTGGCCTCCCTCAACTAACAATGGAGGGCATGGAGGCACTGACTTATGTCTGCTTATGCTGGTTTACACATGTTCTCAGATGCCTGGCAAGGCGGCAGTGGGCTCCAGCTAAAGTGGGCAGGTTTACAAGTTACCTCAGTAATATTAACACCACACACGGAGCCTTGTCAAATATTCTTTTTTTTTTTTTTGGTCACAAATCAGTCCTTGCTAAGAAGAAATACCTTTCAGGAACCCAAGAACACATTGGTAGGGACAGTTGGTGAGGAATGAGGGGGAAGCAATGCAAATGCAGATATCTGTAAAGACAAACTGCTTTGACCAGAGGATAAAATGAAGAACACATAGAAGATTCCCAGTTATAAAATGTTATAAAAGTGACTTTATCAGAAGAGGGGAAAGGCCTAAAACCCATCACACTGGTCTTTCTCCTGGTGTGCATGGTAACCGTCTTAAGGAAAGTTTCTAGAAATTATGTGAAACATAAGGAGGACAAGCTGGTTAGGAGTTCATCAGCCACCATGTTCCATCTTTACGGGAAGACCAGTCTTAGCTCCACTGAGAGAGTGGCTTTGTAAAATATAAGTCCTGAGAACCTCAAGGCCCAGTTTGCCGACTTCATTTTTTTTTCTTCTTCTTTTTTTTTAAATTTTTTTAAAAATATTTTATTTATTTATTTGAGAGAGAGGAAGAGAGAGACAGAGAGAGAGAGAGGCAAACACAGAGAGAGAATGGGTGTGCCAGGGCCTCCAGCCACAGCAAATGGACTCCAGACACATGCGCCCTCTTGTGCATCTGTTTTTATATGGGCACTGGGGAATCGAACTTGGATCCTTCTGAGCTGCAGGCAACCGACTTAACTGCTAAGCCAATCTTTCAGCCCTCTTCTTCTTTTTTTAAAAAAATTTTCTTTATTTATTTGAGAGAGAGAAAGAGAGAGAGAGAAAGAGAGAGAGAGAGAGACAAAGAGAGAGAAAGTATGGGTGTGCCAGGGCCTCCTGCCACTACAAACAAACTCCAAATGTGTGCATCACTTTGTGTATCTGTCTTTCCGTGGATACTGGGGAATGGAACCCTGGCCAGCAAGCAAGTGTCTTTAACCTCTGAACCATCTCTCTACCCCTCAGTATATAAATAATTTTTTTTTTACAAAAAGAGAGTGAAATGAAGAGAAATGCTGCCATTTTAATGTTTTCCTGAGTGCTATGCCTGAACAAAAGAATCCTGCATAACTTGGTATTTTTTTAGATTTAATTTTTTCAATCAATATTTTTACTGTTCAAATTACATACATTGTATTAGCAAATAGGACATTGTTATCTCAGACTCCCTCCACCCTGTCCCCTGCCCACTGGGTATCCTCCTTGGTGGGCATACTGGATCGTTCCATAGAGTAGGATATTATGGATAGCACAAGAGGCAGCCAGGTTCCCCACACACACTTGTGTGTTGTTGCTGAGGGAGGCATTGTCTCTGGATATTCTCCCTCCAACACTATGGCTCTTACACTCTTTCCACCCCCTCTTCCGCTTAGTTCCCTGAGTCATGGTGGGTGAGTTTTAAGACTGCTTTATTGTTGAGATCTTCATGACCTCTGTACTTCTGCTTTAGATCATGTTGGAAATCACTGGTGTCTGTCACGCTGACTTATCCTGGGTTGACTGATTAGCTGGGCTGATAGCTCTTGCTATCCCATCACTCTCTCAAGGGTTTCATTTGGGGGGCTGCACAATAAGCCTGGGGTGGTTAGTCTCTTGCCAGGATGTCAGCCCTCCTCCTGTGGCTCGTTGGTGGAGTTGGAATGACCTTGGCTCTCTCACTGCCTTCTGAAAAATACATCAGAGAGTGAGGTCAATATGGGTTAAATTTCTAATTTGATGAGATTCTATTGAGATTAGCCTCTCTGTAGTTCTCTAGTAATGGGAGTTTCTCCTTGGGGCACAAGTGTTTGGTTCCAATAGGATTTTGACCCGAGTCCCAATTCCAGTCAAAGGCTTCTTGATACTGAGTGTATTTCTTGGCCAATTTGAAAGCTGTTGACTACCCTCCCACCCACCCAGGTTATGGTACCTCTATTGCCCAAGTGATCACTACTTAATCTGCTGATCTCTCCCAGGAGGCAGTGTGTTCAGCCTTTTCATGGCAACAGTCTGCATTTTATATCAGTGGTCACTGCTTTCTCCAAATATTATTGACCAATTTCCCCTGGACACTTATGTAGTGCCTTCCAGCACTGCGTATGCTAGCATCTGGGGGCTGGTTGCCATTCTGGATCTTGAAGGGTCTGTCTGTGTTATGCGATGACTTTCTGTGGTTTCTTCAGTAATAGGATCTTACCTTTGGCCTGGGGTGGGTATTCAAGAACTTTGACAAAATCCTGTCTTGTTTTAGGGACCTTGTGGGTCTCTTTGATCATCAGCTCAGTGTGGGAAGGAACCAATGACTGGGACAGGCAGTTCCAGGTCTGATCCATTTTTCATGGGGTTAGGCTTCCTTCCATTCCATTCACAGCCCATCTTAGCAGGCGATACCCCATTCTTCTCGAGAGCTTACTGTATGGAAATAAGGATTTTATGATTATGATTCAATATTGGTTCAGCTTATTGTATAAGTGCCTCACCCTCTCCTCCCTTCCCTTCCTTCAACCCCTTTTACAGTCTCTCATTTCACCTGTCAGGTTTGTTTAGAGTTTAAGCTTAACCTGGTTAGGAACTGCATATGAGGGAGAATATGTGGCCTTTGAATTTCAGTTCTTATGTGAGTTCACTAAGTAAGATCTGCTCCAAATCTGTCCACTTTTCTTTAAATTTCATTATGTCCTTTTTTCTTTCCACCGAGTAAAATTCCACTGTGTAAATGTACCACAGCTTTGTTATCCATTCATCCAGGGATGAGCATTTGGGTTGATTCCATTACTTGGCTATGATAAATTGGGCTGCAATAAACATGGTTGAGCAAATGTCTCTATGCTGGGGTGTGACATCTCGAGAGTAGATACCTAGTAGAGGGATAGCTGGGTCCATTGGTAGCTCTACGTCCAATCTGTTCAGGAGCCTCCACACTGCTTTTCATAGTGGTTGAATGAGTTTGTATTCATTCCCACCAGCAGTGAATGAGGGTTCCTTTTTCCCTGCATCCTCGTCAGCAATTATTGTTGGATTTTTTGATAATTGCAATTCTGAGTGGAGTAAGGTAGAATCTCATTGTAGTTTTGATTGGTATTTCCCTGATGATTAAGGATGAGTAATGCTTTCTTAAGTGAGAATTTGCCATTTGTGTTTCCTCCTGTGTGAATTCTCTGTTAAGATCAATGCCCCATTTTGTGAGTTTTTTTTTTTTTTTTGAGTTCTTTGTAAGGTTTAGAAATTAGACCTCTGTCTGTATTATAGCTGGCAAAAATCACCTCCCAGCTTGATGGGGGTCTATTGGCTCTGATTATGGTATGTTTGTCTGTATAGAAGCTTTTGAGCTTGATGAGGATCCATTGGTTAAGTGATTGTTGTACCTACTGGGCTACTGGAGGTTTGCTCGGGAAGTTTTTCCCCATTCCTATCCCATTGGAGAGTTCCTCCTTTTTCTTTTCTTCTAGGGTTTTCAGGGTTTCAGGTCTTATGCTGAAGGTCCCTGACCCATTTGGTGCTTATCTTTGTCCATGGTGAAAGGAGTGGTTCAATTTTCATTTTTTTACAGCTATTAATTCATTTTCTCCAGCACCATTTGTTGAAGATGCTATCTTTATGCCAGTGAACATTGTTGGCACCTTTGTCAAAGATCAGGTAACTATAGTTACTCGAACTGATAGCAGGGTCTTCAGTTCTGTTCTGTTGGTCTGTCTGCCTGTTTTTATGCCAGTACCATGCTGTTTTTGTTACTATGGCCTTGTAGTGTGTCTTTAGATCAGGCATGGTGATACCACCTGAGTATTTTTACTTAGGATAGCTTTGGCTATTAGAGGCCTTTTGCTCTTCCATCTAAATTTTGAGACTATTTCTTCTATGTCTGTGAAGAAAGAGGATGTGATTTTTATCGGTATGGCATTGAATCTGTAAATTACTTTTGAAAGGATTGACATTTTTACTATATTAATTCTCCCTATCCAGGAGCATGGAACATCTTTCCATTTTTTTTCACATTCTCCTCTATTTACTTATTGATTGTTTGATGTTTTCATTATACAAGTCTTTCACATCCTTGGTTAGTGATATTCCAAGGTATTTGATTTTTTTTGAGGCTATTGGAAATGAGACAGTCTCTCTGATGTCTTTTTCTGTATACATATCATTTGCATACAGGAAGCTACTGATTTGTGTGCATTAATTTTGTACACTGCCAGTTTGCTGAAGGAGTTTATCAACTTCAGGAGTTTACCGATAGTATTCTTCAGGTCTGTTTTATATATAGGATCATGTCATCTGCAAAGAAGGGTAGTTTTGCTTCTTCCTTTCCAATTTGAATCCCTTTTGTGCCTTTCTCCTGCCTTATTGCTTGGGCTAGAACTTCAAGCACTGTGATGAAGAGCAGTGGTGAGAGTGGCACCCCTGTCTTGTTCATGATTCAAGTGGGAACTCCTTCAGTCTTTCCCCATTGAACGTGATTTGGGCTTTAGGGGTTTTGTATATTGCCTTTATTATGTTGAGGTATAAGCTGTCTATGCCCAAACTTTCCAGTGTTTTGAACATGAAGTGGTGTTGAATTTCGTCAAAGGCCTTCTCTGCGTCAATC